>JAPYYW010002329.1:0-21455 GCA_030522545.1 Cremastinae sp. A BG-2022a | reverse complement strand
GCGATCGTTCTTACCCGGATCAGCGTACACCAAAAAGAAAGAGATAGACAGAACGAGTCAGCGAGCGCGAAGCGCGCGCGGAGTGGGGGGCCATAAAAATCTTCCCCTTGGGGGCTTTTGCGTTCTTATTGAGGTAGTGAACTGTAATAGACGCCGTGTGGCTGGAGGATGTCGAAAACGAGAGGAGGAAGAAGCGAGTGGATGTTCCCCGATAGAACAAAACTAAAAAACGTTCAGCGTGAGAGGCTATTTGTCCTCTTTCGAGTCCAGAACTGAAGACAAACAGGAATCATGGTACAGCGAATGCTCAGAACTGACATGCACCGTCCATGGAGAATTCCATTCAAAATTAAGGTGGTTTTTCCGTGAATTGCCAAAATACTGCATGTATATCAGGACACGAATAGAAGATACTTGCACTGAAAACGAAATTTGGTTGATTCAATAAAATATTTGTTTCAATACATTCAACGATATTATTTTGCAAATTGAACTAAATTCTTGGTTGATTTAACTGAAGTTTTATTATTTCAAATAAACAATTGTTGTTTCGACGAAATATTTTCAACTAAATATATTTTTCAACTAAATCTGTTTTCAGTGTAAGAGAGCTAAAAACCCTTTTAAAAAAGAAACAAAAATTTTGAAAATTTTTTGAAATATTGGCTTTGCGTACACTTAACCGTTGCTCACACTTGCCCCACATGATTCAACAATCCTCCCGTCGTCTCTCGGTGCACGGAGGACGCACACACGGGCGAAACGTTCACGGACTCCCATGACGCGGCGTTCCAACTCAAGTGAAGCAATTTCATTACATATCTTTTTTTTACGATCCAGGATCCATGATTCTTAATATCCTCGATGGGTCCGAGCGAGCCACCGAGAAAAACTCGCCTCAACTTCGAGTTTATTTGCCGTATAAGCGGGAGATAGGGAACTTGTACTTTTCATTCGACTTTTTTTTTTCCTCGAGGATACCGCTTGGACGAGATATAGACAAATATGAGTCGCGCCGTCTTCCTTTTTTCTCCACAGTTCGCATCTTACAAGTGCCCGAAAGTTTTCAGCGACTCAAGCGCGAGAAACTTTTTAAGTAATACGCTCGGTGCTCGATTTTTCTTTTTCATCCTTCGCAACGAGAATATCCTTTTTTTCTAGAAAATATCGTAACTGCGCGCTTCTTTTTTTTTTATTCTCGCTATTCTCGCGAATAAACGAAAAGTTTTAGATGTAAGTCGATTTTTTCATGAATCTTGAGAGATTGTTGGTGAAGAATGATTGTAGCTGCAGTCGCGTGAGCGATTAAGTAGCTCATCAGCGACAATGTTATAGTCAAAATAGTGATGTTAAAAAAAATCCATTAAATGCGTCAGAATTTTTAAAAAATACTACGTTTAAATAAAAATTATGAATTTATAGATTATGTTTATGTACTTATATTACTCACAGTTTATTATAAACAATATACATATTATACCAGAATGTGAGTTGATGCAAGTATAGTCAGCACGGTCAGTACTCATAACCTATAAACCGTGTATTAATTCTTCAACTGTGTGCAGATTTGCAGTTTTAATATACTCCCATCATACTTCAGTATTTTATTTCTAATTTTATGACTAAATATCTTTTATCCATGTCCTGCTGCAACATGCAATTTTTTGGCGATTCAAATTTTGCAAATGCCTGCCACGTAAATTGCTCTAGCAGATGACAGATCATCAGTCATTTCCGAGACTCGTTCACAAAGTCACTTTCTGATTGTATTTATGAAAAAAATGCTCGGCAATACTCAATTTTTCTGGTATCATTAGAAAGCTTATTGTTTTATCTGTACTCCAATTTTCAATAATATTTCCCGATTTTTTCAAAAGATATCATACAATATCCAGTGAAAATTTGACGAACTCCCACAAGAATAACGATAAAATCGAAATGTTCAAATAGCACTCGTTTACAAAGATTTATTCGGCAACCGACCTTGAATTTTTGAGATAATGTTTGTTACACTTCAAATAATATCCTCTCCAAATTTCATCAAAATCTCTCGTTTTCTAATTCACCGATAAGCCACCTTAAAATACGTATGTCTATCATATCAAGGAAGTTTTGTACGAATTTTTAACGAAATCTCATAACTATAGAGTTTTGTACTCAAAAAATTAAAATATTTTGTAATTTTGAACTTACAAACTTACGTATGTGCATAATGAAATTTGATATTTTTAATGCAGAAACGTATATGCCTTGTTGTATCTAGATTCATGTTTGACAGTTTTTAAGTTGATAAAATAACGTATCAATTTTAACCTGTTTTAAAGCAAATTCGTTCGAGCAGTTGTGGATAAATATGTACATACATAAATATGTACATGAGCTTGTCTTGGGAGGGGGGGGCATGCTACCTGGTGGCACGAAGAGTTTACGACCCATGGACAGGTTTCTAAAGAAAATTAATCTGTTTTTTTTTCCTGAGATTTTAAAAACATGTTGATTTCTTCACATTTAAACCAGATATACTATGTTTAAACGATAAACATTTTACAAAAAACAAATAAATGAGTATAAGGTGGGAACACCAGTACCCAGCCCCTTTTATACTTTAACATTAACAAAAATGTATTTAACATAGATATAATTTAATATTAAGTGGCTGGTTACTGGTGCTTTTACCGTATTGTATTATTATTTACAACTAAATTGTAATGCAAAAGAATAAAAATGTAGTTATCAACGTTGCCTACATTTACCCGCACCCTTGGACAGAATGTGCGCATTGCATAGGTCTCTGAATTCATTTATAACTAGAATTGAGCAAAAAAAGTTTAATTTTTTGTCTTCTTATCTTATAAAGTAATAGACACTCTCAAAAAAAAAAATTCCTAGTAAGTTTAATTCCACGTAAAATGTTCATCTTTATAGCCATTCGAAAAAAAAATGCGCACACTTGCCCCACATGACTCTAGTTTTCGTCCCTCCGACCAGGAATCGATCCTCCGAGACGGCCCCGGCAAAGGATTTTCTCCTTTTTTTTTCTCCCCCGGAGTTCACACCGGCGAGGGCGGACGAGTGTTGCCGACGTCCGGGGAGAGATCCTGGTCACCGGGGTGCCCGGGGAGAAAGAAGCCCTGAGACGGATTCGATGTACTCGGTGCACCAACGCTGCGACGTAGAATTTAATACGAGCGAGACTCCGACCCGCGTAGACGATGTTTATTCGTGTGAGATCGCATTTTCCCGACAAGACCGAACTATCGCTCGTCCGCGAGATGAAAAGAAGAGAGAGAGAGAGAGAGGGATGAAGGTAGAGGCTTGGTCGACGAACGAAGGGAGAGAGGAAAATCAAAAAAAAGGGAGGGAGGGGAGGAAAGATCCTTTTTCAAGTCTTGTCACCTCGAGACCGTTTTCCGAGGTCTTTTTCTCTGGTCTCGTGTTAGTGACGCGACTAGGCTCGCCTATACGCTCCTCCTCTACGGGTATTTGCTCTATAACTACCAGCAGCCAGTAAACTCGAAACTTCTCGAGTTTCTTTCCTCCCGACGCTGCGCATTCACCAGGGAATAAAATTGATCCTTCCGTCTCTGTTGACAATCCGAAGTAAATTGTTGAAATCGTTGGGTGAATATTCCAAAGCGTTGAATGTTTTCATACAAATATAAACAAGTTTCGAATTGCAACGAGTGATTATTGTGTCTTTATCGTTAACTTGTGTAGGTTTCACAATTTTTTCGATTTTTTAATTTTATTGGTGGACAAAATTTGTCAATTTTTTTCTGTTATATCAACAGTTGATTGTTATATCAAATGACAGTTAAGCACACTTTTTGAAATAGTTCGGTGGTTAGCGTTTTGCTTAAGTAGGAGTCGCGTGACAGGTCTATTCAAAAGTTTGGCTGTACGTGTTAATTAAATGTTGAATCATCACTTGACATTTTTTGAGACAGAATTTTTTCTAAATTTATACTGATCTCCTCTTTAACATTATATTAACATATGTGCAAAATTTAAAAAGGTTTCATCGTGCAGTTATTGAGATATTGATTTTTAAAAATGGCCACTTTTATCGAGAGCTCTTATGAAAGATTTAAAAACCGTTAAGTGAAACATTATAAAATTTAACACGACAATATTCGAATTCGTTTAAACAGCAAAATAATATTTTAATTTTTTAAACTCAATAATTGATAAAATTTCTTTTCATTCATGAAAATAAAAAATATCTAGAAAGGCAAGGTGATATTTTATTTTCAACTATTTGCAGGAATTATATTATTTTTTCAGCTCAATAATTATTTATTGTGTTAACAAAATATAATTTATTGGAAAATAGTTTTCTAATTTTTTTCAGCAAAATATTACATTGTCAAAAAATATTATGTAATTATATCTTATTTTAGTTCACATACATTAGATTTATTTCACTTATTAAATTTTTCTGTATATAATCAAAAAAAAATATTATAGAGAAGATTTTTTTCGGTTTTATAAGTTTCTTGTTAATAAGAACTTTAGTCAGCATGGAATTAAATTTTATTATCCATTTCACAAAATTCTATTTTGCAAGATTCAGTGAAAAGAGATACAGGAAAGAAACTAATTTTTTTTTCTCCAAAATAAGAAAAATAGTTTTTTAATTAGGTGAAATATAGCCATAGGAAATATATTGTTCCTCAGTTCAATTTAAGAGATAAAAACCTGTGGGTTTTTTTCAGAATAACAAAATCATTATTTCTTATAATCTCAATGTAGATTGATATAGCCATTGTGTCCTCTTTTTAATGAGAATTTCGAAATAACACAATACACAAATTTACGATATGGAAAAACATTTTTTATTATACACTGAGAATAAATGTTGATTGAATCAACTGAAATTTGGTTGATTCGACAAAATTTCAGTTGATTCAAACCAATATTTTTTGAATGAACAAAATTTCAGTTGATTCAACCAACATTTTTTCTCAGTGTATACTGGAAAGAAAAGAATTTTTTTTCTCCAAAATAAGAAAAATAGTTTTTTTTATTAGATAAAACAGCCGTAGGAAATATTTTTTTCCTCAGTCCAATTTAACCAATAAAAGTGTGTTCTAATGGATACCGAAATCGTTTATTTTTTCAAAATAAACAAATCATTAAGTCGTATATTCTCAATGTAGATTGATGAGCACTGTGTCCTCTTCTTAATGAAAATTTCAAAATAACACAATACATACAGTTACGATATGAAAAACGATTTTTAATAATATTTTTAGATTTAATTGTACCAATAAAACTACCTTAATTAGTTTCCACGTCGAAAATTCACCTGCTGATATATAAAAGCTCGGGAGCCCGATTCTCTAATTCGTTGTGCTGTTGCACAACGCTCATAATGACAAGTTTCAATTCGTTATTTTCCGAGACGCTATGTCGTTGTAATAACAACGATAGTCGTTATTTTCATATCGAGTTGCAGAATCGGGCTGCAGGCATTCAGAACATAAAGATAAATTGAACAGCGATATTCATCATGATGGGACGACAGTTTTTACTCACGTTGGTGATACTCTTTATTGGAGTAATTGGGGTTTATGCCCAATTGCAACAAAATAAATCTTTTAAACTCGACGAACAGGTAAAAAGATTATTTGTTTGTTGTTCATATATTTTACTTCAATTTATAAAAGCATGAACTGTTATTGCAATCGATCAATCACGAAATTTTCAAAAGCTTGACATTTTAATGACAGCAAAGATTCAATGACAGATATATTTTTAAAAAATTTGCATTTTCTTTAAAATTCAATACATAGCAAGTACATCTAACTTTTGATGATCTTGTAACAATTTTGAATAATTTTTTTTATGAAATCAACCTTCAAATCACTTTGTACTTAAGAAAAATAAAAAATAAAGTTCTTTGACACTAAAAAACATTTATATAAAATTGGAAAAAAAATTGTCTATACGTTTATGTTTTCGAGTAATCGATTTACGTTCTTATACACGGAATATATCTATAACTATATTGTCTAAGAAATGTTATTTGATGATTTAATTGTTCGAAAAATACATAGAAAATTTTTTAAAAAATCGCATTCACGTATTTCATATGAAAGAGTATCCTCTCTAAATGTGAATAAATTTTTGTCATTTGTGTACCCTTAAAAAAATATTGTCGCCTTCTTGACACATTATTACCTGCGATTATAAAATTAGTGGTGTGCATTTATTTTCAACGGATAACAAAATTTGGATGTATATTTTTAATTAAATCACTAATGTAACTCCAAAGAACAGATCAAGCTACCTTATGTATTACGGAAAAACCGTTACCGCGTAATCGAGCTCAAATTTGATATACTTTCAATTTGTATGGCTATACATCTCTCTACAAAATTTCAAATCGATTGATTCATATATTTACGAGATATTTATTGGTGAAAATCATAATTTCTGTACCATCCTATAAGAGCATGTATTAAATATTGCGATCTTTAACTCTAAATGTCTTGACTTCCTACGATTGAAACTTCTTGAAATTTTGTACAGCACTATATAGTACATCGAAAAAGCTTCTCTTAGTTTTTTAAAGAGGTTATATGGTTATTTTTTTCATGATTTTCATGTGTACGTAGCAAATTTTTGAAACAATTTGTAACAACTTTTCGTAATAAACTTGAGTTCAAAAATCACATGGTACCGAGAAAAAAACAAACCTGAGTTAGCTTCAAATACATGGTATCGATTCTACCGTAGTACTGCTTTAATCGTAAAAAATTGGCAGTACGTTAACTCTACTCTTTACTTCTCTAAGACCATATTTTAAGTTAAATTTGGCGTTCTAAAACTGCAGAAGAGTTTTTTTTTGAGTAAATTTGTTCCAAAATAGTCCATTTTTTTATAGCAGCCACATTCAAGATGAAATACGAAAAAAATAATGTCAAGCGTAAAGAAGTGAATAGTACAGTTAACGTACTGCCAAAAAATTGATTAGCAAACATAAAACCTAAAACACGAACATTCCTCTTGATATATTGATAAAATTAGTATGATTAATTACTTCAATTATTGTTTTATATTTTATCTTAGTAATTTTATCTGCTACATATTTTATCTTAGGAATTTTATTTGCTATGTTATTTTAGAAATTTTATTTGCTATTTTATCTTAGGAATTTTATTTGCTATTTTATCTTAGGAATTTTATTTGCTATTTTATCTTAGGAATTTTATTTGGTATTTTATCTTAGGAATTTTATTTGGTATTTTATCTTAGGAATTAAACGTGCCTCTCAAGCGTGTACTTCGGCAAGTTCCGCCACCGGCTCATCAGGCATCCTCACAACGTTACGTTTCTAACAACTTAAAGAAGGTCCATTTGGGTCAGCGCAAAGCTACCGCAGATAAATTGTATAATTATGAAGTTGATGGACATAAAACTTCGCTACAACACAAGCTCATAGCGCAACAAAATAAATATCGATATCAAAATGAACGACAAGAGGGCCTAAAGCCTGAATCCAAATATACCGTTTTTATCAACAAATCGGCTCCGTCACGGTCAAATCAAAAATTTTTATCATAGTTTTTCTCCGTAGCATGATCATACAGTTTAAGTTTTACAATTTAAATTTATTAGAAAAAGTTGTTACTAATTGATTCAAGATCAACATACTTAAAATTCAAGATCTTCCAAGATGATCCGTACATTATACGTATATATGAAATTTAGGATTTATTTTTAGGATCTTCATCTTTTTTAATTTTTGATAATGTCCGTTTTTTGAGACGATATTTCTATTTCAACATTTTGTGAATATTTCAAATTATATACACAGAACGGATTCATCAAATTATTGTAACTTTACGTATACACGCGCAAAATATATGCAAGATTTCACTCTGTTAATTATTCATGGAAAAAAGAGCACAATTAACCTTTTTATAAAAAAATAAGTATAGAATTACATAATTACAGTTATAATTATTTAAGTTATAGTTATTATAATTATAACTTATATAATTATAATTATATGGTTATAATTATTATAATTAAATTATTGTGTGAAAAGATGAAAAATAAATGATAATAAAGCTAATTACATGACTTTTGTGAGTAAGACAAAACGCACGAATGTGCGAGCGATTTTTTGATCGGAATGAGATTTATATGAGGTTATTATATCATGAATAAGAGAAATTGGAGTGGCATGCAGTTAAAACAGGAACTGGATGAAACAAGTACATTGAATGTCTTCGAAACTATCTGCGAAACGATAGGGGTTGGGTAGAAAAAATAAGGGGTGGTTTTTGTGTCCGGATGTGTACATCGCTCTTTTAAATCCCTTCAACCGCATCACACGTTTTTATAACGTCACATTACTTTTTTAGCACTGAAACTATTACTCTTTGAAGAGTGTGTACTTGATATAATGTTATTACTATCGATAAGCCAATTTGCAGAAATGAACTGTCTTTTACTTTTTAGATGGTTCAACTCAGGAAATGAATTTACTGACTTAAGTGCAGGGAACAGACCAAAAATTAGCCATGTCTTTAATAAATAATATAGCATTCTAGTATTATCAAAATAAAATTTCAGTCGAAGATAATCAAAATTTTCAAAAGTTATATGAATCTTCGAATCATTTTTCTAACTTTTATACATTTCATATAATAATTTCACTTTAATTATATTTATTTATGTTTGAGAATATTTGTGTTCAAAATTGGGATTGATGCAACATTTTACACGAATTTAAATAATGTCTCCAAAATGTCGAAAATTTCATGACGATTTGAAAGTTTGCTATTGGGATCAGTCAAATGGGCGGAGCTTAAAAAACATGGCGACCATAAGAGGATCATGATATGTAGTCATATGTAATTGATGGTAAATAATATGTGCAATTTGTGACTGGGCTGGCATCAATCTCAAAGAATACAATTTTGTTGAAGGACAACGTAATTTTGAGGCTGTACATTGTACATTTATGAAAATGTGGTAAAATTAGTGGAGTCAGCGAAGCGACGTTGACAGTCCTGTCATTTCCAACTTCCAACTGCTTCTTTCATGTATTCTTTCAATCTCTAACATTGTACTTCATATTTATTTACTTTTTCTATCGAGTAAACATCACTGATTCCATTTTTACTAATAATTGAATAACTCTGTATTATAAATATCGCATAATACGTATAATTACTATTAGAGGCTTTACTCTAAGTATAGTTCGTTTTTTTGCCACCAGATGTCACATCACCATTCAACAGATTCCAATATACTGAGAAAAAATTATTAATAAATTGTATGTCGTCTTATGGGAAATAATACAATCTAACGCATAACATTTTTTCAACAAAAAATATTGTATAATTTATTTTGAAATATTTGGGAAGCTCATTCTTCTAAAAAACTTTGGATCGATCTTAAGCAATGGACAATTTTAATGCCCATATCCATTCTTTCATGCAGTTTATATGTTAAACACGAATAATGTGACTTCTCATAATATCCATACTGTTTGTAATTTCATCATTTACATGATTTTATGTTATAAAATTATTATTGCAATATAAGAACCTCGAAAGCTTTATTACCATTATTATCTTTATTCCATGAGATTTGATGCTGTCAGGTTTGCAAAAAACACCCAAAAGTTCGTCTTTCCTGAAAAAATCATTGGAAAAAGTCACCAATTGATCTATATAAAAATGTGTTATTCAGAAATATGCTTAAAGATAAGTCTTTCATGACTGAAACATTGTTACGTACATTGCACACAATCAGTTTGGGATCGTGTCAAAGTTGCCTGAGGTTTATTAGACCCCATGTGATTAATTTCTGATCCTGGGGGATGCGAGTGACCAGGGTTAATGCCATTTGCAACGAGTTTAATTGCAAGCTTTGTGTCGTTAGCTTCGGCCAGCTCGATTTACCCGAATCGCAATGAGCAACTGTCTGGCACGTGGTACAGTTATTTCTTCTGTAATTACGGTTAATCGACCGGCGTGCTTCCTGGACGCGCCAAAAAGTGGTTTGCACCAGCAGCTGCCTTACCTTCCCATGGAATATTCATCCTTGTGTACTTGTAATAAGGGAGAATTTTTACCCTCTCCTGCACCACTTAGGAGAAGCCCAGCCAGGGAGAAACTAATTAAAAACTTCCATTAGCATGATTGCTGGTTCGATTCCTCCTTCAAGACTGGGTCGATTGGTTCTCAATCAAGTTTACGCCCATTTATTCGTAATTATTATATTGTATATTAGGGTGATTCAAAAAAAAAGTTTTTTACTTTTTTTCGTGGAAACAGGTTTGAAAGTTTTATTTATACATAAAAAGAAGCCTGTACAAATTTGAGCTCTTTAGAAAAATATTAACAGGGGATGCGTCGCACTTTTCGATTTTCCATAAGATTAACATGGGAACAGTTACGTTTTCTCCTTTAGAATTTTGTAACTATCTAATAATACATCAGACAAATAAGTCCTAGCTTATTTTTGTAGGAAATTGAACGCTCTACAAAAAAGTTTTCTTGTCAATTTTTCGTTAATCTCACCATTTCAAAGATATTTGAGGTCAAAGTAGAAAAATCAAAAAAATCATTGTTTTATATTCATAAATCACTAAAAGATTCATAAATCATTAATCACTAAGTTGTAACCAGAATAAAATGGGCAATGATTTTTTTTTTAGGAAATTAATTGATCTTCAAAAATGGTCACTGATGTTTAGTCGATTAGATGAAGCGTTAGGAAGATATTCGTATCTAAAGTTGATGTTAATCGGTTTTCATATATTTTCCTCAAATTTTAGCATTCAACTTTAAATACGAATATCTTCTTAATGCTTAATCTAATCAACTAAACATAAGAGACCATTTTTGAAGATCTGTCAATTTTCTACAAAAAATACATTGCCCATTTTATTCTGCTTACTACTTAGTGATTCATGAATGAAAAACAATGATTTTTTTGATTTTTCTACTTTGACCTCAATTATCTTTGAAATGATGAGATTAACGAAAAATTCACAAGAGAACTTTTTTGTAGAGCGTTAAATTTCCTACAAAAATATGCTAGAACCTGTTTGTCTAATGTATCGTTAAAAAGTTACAAAATTCTGAAGAAGAAAACGTAACTGTTCCCATATGTTAATCTTCTGGAAAATCGAAAAGTGCGAGCTCAAATTTGTGCATGCTTCTTTTTATGTATAAATAGCGAACTTTTAAACCTGTTTCCGCGAAAAAAGAAAAAAAAACTTTTTTTTGTATCACCCTAAAATATATATATAGTATACGTATTTCATTATTTCTCCAGATCTACGGATTAATTACAAATACCGAGTGAATTTGAAGCATCGCCATATTTTTCTCGTCTGTTCCTCTTTGAACGTTTCTCTTGGACTGTGAAGCTGAAAACAAATGCAATTCAGTGCGAATCCGAGCAGACATTTTTTTATCTCCGTTATAATTCACATTTCCAAGTGGACGCAAAAAAGGGACTGCGTGGCGGCGAGGAAATTTGTTATCTTTATTATTCGCCTTGTTGGATATTCCCTCTGTGTTTCGTGTCGGTTGACGAGCGGACGGGAGAAAGAGGATGAACAATTGGCGAATACTTAATGCATTCGCATTGCGAAAAGTTCATTAATTCGCTTACATTTTGAGTGCCGGGAATTCTTTGCGCGTGGAAATTCAGGGGGGGTAATTGGCGAGTGGCCTCGTCGACGGGTAATGACATCGCAAGTGGTAAAATAGAGGAAAGCATCAAATATACATATATGGAGATAAATAATGGCTCGTGGGCAGAGCCGGGTCGGATGAGAGTGTCGGAAACGTTACAACCGACCGCAATGAAAAGCTGCACCTTCGCTGCTTTCGGCAATGATGAAGCTAAAGGGTCCAAGGCCCGAAGCAGCGCGAGGTTTTAGTTTAACTGCGTTTGAGAAAGTCGACCAGCTCTTGGTCCATTTCCAGTTGGGATCTAGAAGTAAATGCGGCTTTTGCATTCAAATCGCCTTTTTTAAAAAGCTCGTGCTCGTGATACGAGCATTATTAAGTTAAAATCTTTTTAAATGTATATATGTTGTAAAGTTAATGAAATTGTAGGGTAAGAAAAAAAAATTGATAGGTTATCGACCATTTAAATGAGTAATTTTATTTCAAAATATATGTAATTTTAATATGGTCTTATGTCAGAATGTTGAACAAATTTCTTCAATTGAAATTAGAAAGTAAATGGTGATTAGACAGCAGTTAAGTTTCGTAAACAAATTTTAAATTGTTTATCAAAGATTCACATGGAGTCGCAAAAAACATAGGTTATCGAGGTAATCATTGAAATATTTTCAATTGAAGTAGTAATATTCGAGTTCAACCTTACAAATTTGACAGTACGAGATAAAGATGACGATGTCAATTGATCAACTTTCATCGAAATATTTATGTTTAATGCCTTATTTGCATCAAGTTTTGCACGTACATTGTAGAATTATTGAACATATTTAGAAATTAGTGACATAGAGTATTAAGGTAAATCCGCGAATCGGTTTTTTTTAAAGAATTTTTTACAATTTTGCCATAACTATTTTTGATGCCACGTGTATATATGTATGTTAAATTTTAAAAAATTTCTCTGTACAGAATTCAAGATATTCATTATCGAAAATCACCATTTTTTCTATACTCCTATAAGAGCACGTATTAAATATTGCGATCTAAATATCTTAACTCCTATGAAGTAGAACTTTTTGAAATTTGGTACAGCTCTTTATAGTACTTCACAGAAGCTTCAATTAGTTTTCCAAAAAAATTCTATAAAGAGTTTTTTCTAATTTTCATACATATACATATCAAGTACAGGTCACCTTGGATGACTTTGAATTTTAAGTACTTATGTTGTTCTTGAATTAATTGGTGACAACTTTTTGTGATAAACTTAAACTGTAAAACCACATGGTACGAGGAAAAACTAAGATACAATTTTTTTATTTGACTGTCATGGATGTTCTACACCAAATGGACAATATAATTAGAAACTTTTTGTTGGAAATAGTCAATCGTCAAGTGTTTACTGCTATAACCTCAAATCAATATTTATTGACTGTCATGGATGTTCTACATCAAATAGACAATATAATTAGAAACTTTTTGTTGGAAATAGTCAATCGTCACGTGTTTACTGCTATAACCTCAAATCAATATTTAATATTCCTTCAGTATCGAATGCTTCTCAATGAAAACTGACACAATTTTCTGTTTCAACTATAAATTTTTGGGTATATAATTCAATATTTACTTAAATTTTTTCAAGTCCATGCAGATGCGTTGGTTACAATTTGTGACTCATTTGTGCATTATTATTGTCGCATCTGGATTCCGACGATCTAATTTTTTCCCCTCTCTGGAACAGTGAGAAAATTTTGCCACTGTTCTCCATCGCTGTGTAATTTCACGTCCTCTTTCGTTTTCGCCAAAGCTTAATTGCGCATACATTAAATGAATTCCACTGCGCGACTGTGGATGTTCGTAGAGGTGAGAAGCGATGCGAGAGAAAGGGAGCTGCAGACATCACGGTTTTTATTTTTCTGACCCTTTCTCTAAATGAAGCTTTATCCATTTTCGCTAGTGTTGTAATAATCCCGGGAAACAAAGGAGAAATATTCGATTACTTTTTACCCTCGAATGTAGCAGTTTTTACCATTTTTTTCATGATCAAATTATGATCTTCTCTCATAAATACACGTTTTAAAAGAATAATTGCAAATTTTAAGATCTGTATTCTACAATTTTTTATTTCACGACTCATCAACAATTAACTTATTTTTTTTAGAAATATCCTGAAATTGACATTTTTTTCACGTGCTATGTTCTTGGACTTTTTTATCGTCTGTAAATTTACCTTTTTGTAGAACTGGAATACATTTATCAGGTGTCTTCAGTTATTGACATTTTTTAACTTACACATTGTAGTACTTGCAAATTATTATTATTTTAATGCTTAGTAAGCCTGATTTTTAACTCAATGCGCTTAATTTCTATCTTTGATAGTGCTGATGTATATGATATTGAAATGCAGCTTATTTATGAAACACTAAGTGCACGACTCCTACAGCTTAACGTACTCTGAAAAGGGAGCAACGTGACTTCTCCTCGATTGCCAATTTCATGCCAATAAGCCGCTTTTGTCATCACACAGAATTACTAAAATGGTGATTTTAATCGGTTGGCAGAGAATATCTAAGCTGTAATAATACTTCGTAAAAAGGAAAATATGCTTTTTCGCTACTAAACAATAAAATATTGCCCATACGTATTGTAAAAGGAAATTCAGATCAGTTCTGAATATTTTCTCGATTCATTAGCTAAAGCTATTTTGATTTCAGTGGTAAAGGCAAGACTAGTTCAGTACAGGAGCAAATCAAGAAAATTTTTGTATGCTTTTATTTTCCTATAAAGATAAACAATATGTTCATCTTAATTTTTCTCCTGTATTCAAATAAAAATAACCATCTACGATTAAGATAAGCGTTTATAATGTTCACACTGATTATATATTCGATTTGTAATTGAGTATACAATCTCAAGTCCGATCACGTTTACGTGACTTTAGTTTTATTTCAATAAGTCGAAATTACTTGGGTAGGTATTAAAGAAACTATCAATTTGCTCCTTATTTATATTATTTTTTTCATAGTTAATCAGTAACTTCATATTGTAAATGAATATCATCAAAAGATTTAGATTATTTTTTTTATCTATTTTATATAGCTTTTTTATTTTATAAGTAAATATAAATTTAATAAAATAGATTTAGTTGTTTTTAGTTTTATATGTAACCCATGTTTTTTTGAATTTCCAAACTTGATAATCCATTGGACATCAGATAGAGCAACTCAGTATTCTCTTTATTTATGAAAATTCTTTTTTTTTATAGGGCGTCTAGTGCTTATTTTAAAGTTTATCCCAAATAATGTAAAAATTTGCTAACTTATTCTTACGCTCTCCTAACGTTTTAAAACCAACAATAAATTTAGATATTGTCAAACTCCATTATCTTTACCCAAATGACTTCCAAATCAGATCCAAACTTTGTATTGCTTTTATAGGTAGTTCACTGCTTATTTTAAAAATTATCCTAAATAATATAAAAATTTGTTCAGTAAGTCTCACACTATTCTAACGTTTTAGAATCAATAATGAATTTGGATATAGTCGAACTCCATTTTTTAGGCTAAGATCTCCCTTTTTTATAGGTTGTTTAATGCTTATTTCAAAAATTGTTCTAGATAATGTGAAAATTTGTTGACGAAGTCTCGCACTATCCGCACTAAATTTAGATGTCTTCGAACTCCACTGTCTTTACCGTCAAGAGCACCGAGAGATATCACGATAGTGGATTTTATTATAAAGTGACAACTATACTGATTATTTTATACCTAAATATATGTTTATCGTAAAATAAAGTATATTTAGGATATAATCTAAACAGAATATAATTAATTCCACAATAATTAGTACAATTGTCACTTTTTTATAGTAAAATTGATCATTCTTTTCTCTCAGCGAGGCTACGCAAAGCCTTGCAAGGAAAATATTTTCAAAGGGATGCACGCCGAATGACAATTGCGCTTGTTTCTCGATTCTTGTAACCCGGGAATAGTTATGGAAGGCAAGTTTCAAACGGATACGTTTAACCACTTTGTTTTGTTGGAGAGAAGTGAGAGCGAGAGGAAGAAAACAGACGACTATCCTAACATGAGACAGCCCTAAGGGGATGGTTACGTAAGCCAAGATTAGCCGTGACGTACATCGTAGGATCATCCACCTTTGCAAGCACTCGCTCGTCTCGTCGGTTTTCCTCAGCTCTTTCCAAGGAGGATTTATTTATATCCTTTTTCAGTGGCTGAAGAGGATATACTCGCGCTCGCCCTATTCCCACACACACACACAGCCCTTATCCCATCTTCGAGCTGGAAATATTCTTTCCGTCCTTTTCCCTCCTCACTTGGCTATTTCTCTTTCGTTAACAAGAGACGTCCCTTCCCCCCCTTGAGGCTCTTATCCAAGAGAGCTCTTGTTGTAACAACTAATAAAAACAATGTCCTGACTAAAGATCTCGTCGGGGCTCGACGTTCGCTGATAGATTACTCTGCGATAATTCACCGCTATCTCGTTCGATCCTCGTCTCTTTTTTTTCCCCCTCTCTTCGCGCCGTCCACACGCGTCCTTCCTTTATTCGACTTGGGGACATTTTCGATTTTCCATCGCTCCGGGAAGCCTGCAGTGCGTCACGATTGCTCGCGATACCTGCAAGTATCGCCGGGACATCGTTTATCATCTCGAACCTTTCTTCCCCGTTCCCCGAACGCGTCCAGTGTATTCAATCAGTTTGATCAAGATCCCCTTCCCGATGGTGATTCAATAACAGCCTCGAGCTGCAATTCAATACTTCACGATGCAGAAACAGAGATTTTTTTTAAATTCAATATTCCTGGAATGGTTTTATCGTATTTGACAAATTAGGCTATTTTTTTTTGCTTATTGAGGAAGAAGCAGCTGTCGGAGCGACTCTGTTGAGGATAAAAATTTGGTACAACCGAGATTTCTTCATTTTTTCATTCTTAACATTTCCAAAGTAGGGCTGTGTCCTTCACATATGCTGTACCCGGAAATAAGATGTTCATATATTTCATTTTTTTTTCAAGTTTTTCTTCAGACAAAATTCTTTGTCAAAAACATTTATTACTCAATTTTCTCGTCTTTTTTAACAATATCTACTATAGCGCTAAAAAGTACCATTTTTACCCTCACTGTAAACTCTTTGAGCCCCGCTTTGAGTTTCCTTATACAGTTTATTTTTTATTTTATGAAATTTTACTACGATTAACACATACATTGAATAGAATGTAATAATATGATATTATTTTTAGTGGCACACTTATCTAAGCATATTTTCAGATAAGATATATTTATTTATATATTAATTTATTATTTAAACTTAAAGTATACTTTTACGAAGAATTAATTAATGTTTCTTGTAACTTGATGCACTAAATTTCATTTTAAGAAATTAAAATTTATTGTATCAATAATTTTATAATATAAAACTAGGTAAATGATTAAATATGGTATATATTAATTATTGTTACTAACATTAATAATATAATTGGTCACAAATTAATTTTTCAGAAGTGAATATCATTCATAATAAAATATGAGCATTCAAATTTCCCACCACTGAAAATCGCGAAGAAGCAAATTTTTTTTGAAGAAAGTGCTTCTCAAAAGTTGTGTAATCTCCCATGAGAACTCGTATTAAATTTTGCGATATTCACCAATAAATATTTTAACTACTACACGATGAAGCCTTTTAAAATTTTTCATACATTTTCATGCAGCACCAAAATAGGTTAGTTTATTTTTTTTTTAATATCTGATGTAATTTTTTTCTAATTTCAAAAAATTATATAACAATTAAACTTCACCTTGGATGACCCTTTATTTCGAGTATATTGTTTTTTAGTCAATTTACAATAACTTTTCTTAATGAACTTTTATTCGCAAATTCACTTTGTACGCAAGAAAAATTGAAATCAAACTTTCAGATTTGACTGTCACGATACAACCACCTTAAGGTAGTTTTAGCATTATACATCATAGTAATAGGATTTCGTTGAAAATTTGTGCAATACTTTTTTCGTATCATCTACATACGTTTATCAAATTTTAAAAGGTTTCACCGTGTAGATTTCGTGATATTCATTGTTAAAAATCACAATTTTGTGCACTCTCCATCAAGTACGTAATAAATATTGCAATTTTAAACCCTAAATATCTTGACTTCTGGATAGTGAAACTAGTTGAAATTTTGCACGATGCTTCATGGTACTTTAAATACGTTTTCCTCAATTTTCTATAAAAACCTCATTTCTTTATTGTTTTATAGGTATATAACGAGTACAAGTCACCTTGGATGACCTTGAATTTTGAATATGTTTTTGGATCGATTTGCAACGACTTCTTTTAATAAACTTACGCTAAAAAATCATATGGTACACAAATTAAGAAAAAAACTTTTGATCTGACTGGGTCGATAAAACTACCTTAACGTAGTTGGTCTGTGACAACCAAATCCAAAAGTTTCTCCTGTTTTGAAGACGTTTTTCTAACGTTTACAGCGATTTGCGAGATTAAGTTTATTAAATAAAGTTGTTGCAAATTGATTAAAGAACAACATACTCTGAATTCAAGGTTATCCAAGGTCAGCAATACTAGATATATTTGGTGTATAATTAACACAAATTTTACTACATATTTTCCTAAAGAATTAAACAAAGTTTCTTTGATGTTACATAAAACTCTATAAAAAATTTTAGGGAAACTTCACCGTCTGGAATTCAAGATATTTCTTGCCGAAAATTGTAATTTTAACACATGCTCTTATATGGAGAGTGTACAAAAAATGTGATATTTGTCATTAAATATCTCAACTTCCATATAGTGAAATCTTCTGAATGTTGCTTCACATATATAAATATAACGTTAAAGAAAGTTTATGCAAAATTTTAACGAAATCAATCGACGCTTATTTTACACACCAACGATCTTAAAGCCCTATTATCGATTGAATAATCAATACAAGCATGCGCGATTGTTATCCTGACAATAAGAGAACGACGAAATAAGTTTTCCAATGATCTTGTCGTCGTTGTTCATCCGACACGTGATAATAAGACAGGGAAGAAGAATCGATGGGATTGAAGGTAGTCGGTGCTCGTAGTTGGTGTCTTCATTTGCATTCATTAGTAACCATACAGGAAAGGCGAACTCGACTTGAAGCTCGTTCTCGTATTATATGTAAGCATAGGGATTTGGAGTCTCGTCTCGTGTACGCAAAGGAACTCGCGCTTCGTCTCTCCTTTTATCCCGAGGAGCTCTTTCGTGATTCTCCGGTTACTCTCTCCCATTATCTCCAATACCGGAATATCGCATCGAGTTACGTCGAAACTACTATCGTTAAACAAGTATTAAGAGAATAAGGACAGGTGCGAGAGGCTTGCGGGGAGCGAGGCTCCACCGTGCGAGCTTATAATGTTGTCTCGTGCCCGAAACAAGCCGGAGCTTTCTCTCTCCTCCTACATCCGAGACAACTGACCCGGATCGCTGCACACCCGTGGTCCAACAACTTTACTTGTTTCAAGTTACACCCTCGTCCAAGTGTATTCTTACGTTTTCGGGATTTGCACGCTCTGCCTTGGCTTTCCCAGACGACTCCGATTCTCGTTCTCGCTTCCTCCGGAAATTCCACAATAGCTATACGCATGAAAATTCTACGCAGAAACAAATTTTTTTTTTCATTATTTATGGCTAATAATATTTGCTGAAGTTGATGACGTGTATAGACTAGTCAACTGATGTATTAAAAATTAATTTTTTTTTAAATTTACAATTGGCTATACGATTTGTAAAGAATTTTTGAAGAAAATTATTTGTTTTTTAGGATAATTATAAGTAGAGATATATTTTTTATTAAAAATTTATTTAAGTAAACGTCCCACTAGTTGGACAATTTTTGTTATAGTATTTTTAATATTAGTTTTGATGTGAAGACTCTGTAAACCATATAGTAAAGAGTATAGTTTAGATGTGAATTTGAAGGCAATTTTTTTGTTTAAATATTGCGCAATCGAAGAATTAATATTGAAAAATTGATAAAACTGATTCAAAAGTCAATTTTTTGGCTCATTCAATATGAATTGCTGGATTTCGCCTCGATAATTAACATTTTCGTTATCTACGGGATATTTCCGATCGAATAGGCTCTTAAAATCGATAAAAAAATTTCAAGAAATTTAGCGAGTTACAATGGATTTCGTGAACCCATGCAAAGTTCAATTAGCGATATTTTTTCGTTTCTCTTGATGAAATCAACTTTGATTTTTAATGATTTTTGCAAGGCGAAGTGAATAGCGTAAAAATTATGTTAAGTCATCAATTTAAAAAAATTTCAGTCCTTGAAGATTTTTGAAAAAATGGAACATACAACGAAAATGTAAATTATTCGGGGTGGGATCCAAGAATGCATTTTGAAAAATCAAAAAAAACTGACTTTTCGATCAGTTTTTTAAATATTTTTAATAACGGTTTTGCTTCAAGTAATTAGATTTTTCATCATAAATTATTAGTCCTATATATTTTCATTTATCCATATATATTTGATGGTCCGTTTTTTAACTCGATTAAAAAGAAATACAAAAATATTAAGGTGTGAAAATTTGGAGTATATTTTTTTATTCAAATATTAAAAAAATAAACTGGAAAAAATCCTTGAATGTTCAACTATTGGAAAGTTTGCTTCATTTTACTTTTTTAACAATTTCGAAAGAAAAAAATAAATAAATACAGTTCAAGGAGAGTCGATCGAGGTAAAACGTGAAGTAGATTGACGAGCTAAACGTCAAGATGACAAGCAGGATGGGTCGGTAAAGTTATTTGGTGTGGGAATATTCGAGTTCGTGTTACATTGCTGGCGAATTCTCGCGCTTTTCCCTACCCGTCGTTCTCCGTGGTTGCCCCTGGAGTTTATCTTTTTCTCGGCCAGTCGGACGAGTCTGACCATCGGGTGATAGATTGTGAGGGGCTCGGCGAGCCTAAAAGGTCTATATCGATCGCCACTCGATATATCCGAAAGGGATATTATCTCGCGTTGCGGTCGCTCCGACGAGCGCCGTGACTCGTATTATACTCTCCCGGGGCAGACGTTACGGCGAACTTCTTGATCGTTTGCGACGCCCGAGCGAGCGAGCCGTTTCCTGCTCCGTGTGGCCCCCAGGGCCTTGTTCGTGGCTCGACTCTTCCTCGCGAATCCTCGGTCGCCTTCACGCCGGATGCGAGGGACCCCGCCGAAGACGGACGCAGATTCGATGGTGAAGACGTGACCCCGGAACCACCATCGACAAATTGACTCTCCAGCGGCCTTTTTCCCCTCACCGCTCCCCTGACGATAGTCCCGACACTCATCTCGTTCGACGTCAACTCTCCGCGACTTATCGCCACGACATTCTTCCCTATATAAAAGATTCCAGAAAATGCTCCGAATTTTGGCGCGATAAGGGATCGCCTCTAAATTCATATTTGATATCGGGTGAGGGGATGAACTGTCTCATGATGAAGATTCTTTGCAGATTCGTGCTCAAAATCAAACTTGAGGTCATTGGTTATTCGTGACAATCAAATCCAAGAGTTTTTTTTTCTGCTCTTATGATGTTTTTCTGATGTTCAAAGTCACTTGCGAGTTTGAGCGAACGTCAACTCTCAGCGATTTATCGCCACGACGTCCCCTATATAAAAGATTCCAGAAAATGCTCTGAATTTTGGCGCGATAAGGGATCGCCTCTAAATTCATATTTGATATCGGGTGAGGGGATGAACTGTCGCATGATGAAGATTCTTTGCAGATTCGTGCTT
>JAPYYW010002328.1:0-21152 GCA_030522545.1 Cremastinae sp. A BG-2022a | reverse complement strand
AATATGACATTAAAGAACTTAAATATTAATTTTCGTCAGATTAACTTGGAAATAATTTCACTTGATGATTTTTGCCTTTACTTTACACGTAAGACGAATACGCGATACTATATGATACGATAATACCTCCTTAAAGATTGCGAGAGAGAGAGTGCGGAATTCGGAAAAGGAGAAATTCCAAAGGGGGATAAGGCTGTTCGGAAGGGCAGGGAGAGAGGTTATGCAGTGGATCGCAGAGCGAGGAGTTACGGGGCAAACGGTCACACGCCCACGCACTCGCGAGCAACGACTCCACACCGAGTTTGTACGAGGCTCGTCCGCGAGACCGCAACGCGCGTGGGACATTCGTCACGGGCAAACGCACGGGTGCAACAATCCTCGCGAGTGTAACGAGCGTGGGCGTGATCGCGTTACTCGAATGCGCTTTTCCCAACTTCCATTTCGTACAGTGATTATACGGAAACGAGGAGACGACAAAACAAAAACTTGAAAATCCGCAAAAAACTGTATATCTGTTGGTTTCGAAGCGATTTTGACAACATTTGGTACAGATTTATATATAATATGGAGGACATTACGAAAAGTGAACTAAACAAATTTTATTAATTTAAGTTAAAAATTAAACACTTTTCATTTTCATGCGATTGAAATTCCAAATGGAACGGTATTATTATTTAATATAAATTATACTAGCCCGGAGGGCGCCAAGTAACCGAGCAACAATACATTTTTTTACAAATATTAATTGCTAATTGTGAGGCCGCGATGCTCCCGAACCGCACTTTAACCCGCTATAGTTATATATACACCATCAGGAGTTACGTTACCCATTATCATGGCTCTCCCATTATCACGAGACCCAGTGCATGCTATGACCATCTGCAAGAATTCACAAAATTTTTTGGTTTTTTTTCGATTTTAAGAGGCTGTTCGATCGGAAATTTTCCGTAGATAAAAAAATGCTATACTTATTTGGGCGCAATCCAAGAATAATTCATATTGAAAAATTGAAAAAACTGATGATCCGAAAATTATAGCTTTTTGGTTTGTTCAATATGAACTCTTGGATTACGCCCTGAATAATTATCATTTTCGTTATCTACAGAAAATTTCCGATCAGATAACCTCTTAAGATAAAAAAATTTTGCGAATATATGAAACCCTCTTTTGATTTTTTTCCAAAATCTTCAAGGCGTGATAACTTTTAAAGTAGATATATTACCATAATTCCTGCACCATTCTCTTCGTTTTGCAAAAATCTTTAAGAATCACACGTATATAATAAAGTTAATTACTTCATCAAAGAGAAAAGAAAGATGTTGCAAATTGACATTTTCATGAGTCTAACTAGTATGAAACCCAGTGTAAACAAAGAGGCTCAAATCGAATAAAATCTTTAAACCGAAAAAATAATCCTGACAGAAATAGTATATGAGTTATTTTTCTGACTGCTTATTTTTAAAAAGAAAAACAACATTATTTATAACTGTATATGTAAATAATTGCATGTACATACTTTTAATATATTATTATTTTAATACAATGTTAACATTTTAGCTAATTAGACGAAATACCAATTTTTTGAAAGAAAAATATCCTTAGTAAGTATACTTTAATGCCACTGGCCGAGTGTTTTCATTTTAATTCAATATTATTTAAGTATAATGTTAAACTGAAATGATGATGGTATAACATAGATATAAAAACAGGAATAAGAAGACGCTGTGAGAACGTCCAGAAGTTGATGAAAAAAAGATACGATATATAGAATAAGCGAAAGGTTGGAAAATAAGAGTGTGCTGAGCGGGGGATTTTCTTTTTTGGCCCATTTATGATATGAAAGGTACAAGAGCGGAAAAGCCCGCATAAAAATCACTTGGCGCGCGCACTAGCTTGACGGTTGAGAGGAGAGAAGTGAGCCGGCTCGCGCGCATATATATACTGCTTCTGGTCCTCCTTCGCTCTCTTTTTCCTGAAATGCCTGGCGTTCCTACTCAAACATCCTGCAATCTCGCCCTCGAGAATATGTGCTCTCGCACCGGGGGCTCCCTCGCGAGGAGTACGAGTTAAAACTCACGGCGCGATGTGTAATCGAGAATGTCGAGAAGAAAAAAGAGTGTATATCTTGCCGGTGTAAAAAAGGAGGAGAAGAAGCTTCGCTTTAGCGGGTGTAAAAAAGAAAAATAAGAGGAAGGGAGAGTGGCAGAGAGAATGAAAGGGCGCGGAGGAGATAGAGAGAGAGCGAACGAAGAGCGAGAAGCAGAGGGAAGAAAAAAAAAATATTGAACCAAGTTCCTCCAGTGCGAACACTCGCGAAACTCGCTTTTCATAAAACTCTCGCGAGCGCGGAGCGAGAGGGCGACGTCGCCGGCGTGACCTCTTAATCAACTGTTACATTCCCTCGCGTGTATACGGACCCTTCAGGCTCTCTCTACGAGTCTTTCAGACCCGGAGTACCCTCTTCGCCCGCGACTCGCGGCTATTTTTTTCACCCAGCTCTCTCTCTCTCTCGCCCTCTCTCGCCCTTTCACCTTGAAAACTTTCGACCCTTCAGTCCCGAGTAATTCGACCGTCCTCTATATATTAATCCATCTCAATTTTTCGCCTCTGCGGCGTCCCTCCTCCTCTGCTTCTCCGATAAACCTCGGAGGACCCTCCCGCGACCGGTGATAAAATGTATTTAGGATTCGAGGCTCCAAACTTTTCGAGCGGTTTTTCTCATGTTTCGCGAGGCCAGAGTCGCGAACCGACCATGCGAGAGAGAGAGTGAACATTTTCTAGCTTATTCTTTGTCTCGTTTGCTCCAGGTTATTGTTGTTCTCTCTCTTTTTTCTTTTTTTTTATCCAAACGAGAGAGCTTTTTCGTATAGAGAAAACGAAGCGACAAGAACAACAGAGGTGAGGTTGGAAACAAAAATAAAAATGTGTAGTGGCGACGAGAATGTCGAAAAGGTGTATGAAAGTGTAGAAAAACCGTTTCCTGGCTCCACCTGGAAAATATTTCGCTGTCGTGCACGAATTTAGAGAGAGAGAGAGAGGAAGAGAAAGGAAGTTTCCGCGCACCCGAATTCGCAAAGTTTTTCCTCGATTGTAACAGCTGCAAACCGGGAGAAAAGCGGTTTTAATTGGCTCCGCGCGGTATAAGGAAGCAGGGAGGAGGTGTGGCGCGGCGGGGAAAAGGCGGAAAGAAAAGTCACAACGGAGGAAGCTGTGTCACACGCAGAAAAGATGCAAGCAACTCGGCAATCGTGCCGGAGGGAGAAAGAAAATGCGAGAAAAGAGGAGAGGAAAAGCATCGAGGCGTTAGCACGTTCATAATTCTGGATATTACGTTATTGCGGAGGCAGGCTGGCGTGACTCGAGAAGTGGCTTAGCGTCGAAAAAAGCTTCCTCCCCGGCTCAGCGCTCGACGACCGCGATGCTCTGCTGGCGAAAAAAAAAATTATTGCAACCCCGCTGGGAGAGCGAGAGGAAGAGCAGGCCACGCCAAGTCGAGATAGAAGTGCAGAGGAAATAGAAATTTTTTCATTCCCCTCCCTGATACATTATTCAACCTGAAAATACGAAAGATAAAGAAAGGGAAAAATTTCTTCGCCTGTAAAAAAAGGGAGAGAGATCGAATGCACCCAAGTTGAATCTATAAATCATTTTTCTTTTTCTTTTTCTTTTCCTAAACGGAATATGCCGCATGCGGGAACTCGTCACGCGAGAACATCTATAGGAAAATATCGAGAAAAACAATAGTTCCCTGACATCGAGCATTTCCAACGAGATCGCGAAACGATTCTATTTCATTAATCTCGATAAATGCGCCCGAGAATAAATATTTGAAAAGCACTCAAATCTACTTATTCACGAAAGGAAAGAGGAAGAAAGAATAACTAAATAAATATAGAGTTCTATAAAAATGAAAAAATAAGATATAATAAAGAATAATAGATAAATTATATGCTTCCCGCCGTATACATATGAGCTATTCCACACCGTTTCGACCACTTTTAGACCTGACCCCCTTCGATTTTGCTAAAACTCTTTTATCATTTTCTACCCTATTGAAAACTCCTCTGAGAATTTTTTCAGATATTTTCACCGAATCCAAAAAAAGTTAGGAACTTTTGAAAAAAAATGCTCTTTTTTTTTAATTGTCATAACCTTTTGAAATGAAAAAAAAATTTGTTGTTTGTTCCATTTTTGGACGAACAGTAGGCTTTTAATCGTGAAATTTATCATTAATTAAGAATTGAATATTATCTTTACTTTTTTATATTTACCATTTCGGAACATAATACAACAAAAAAATCATTTATTTAAAAAAGCTGTTTTGTGAAAAAGTATCATCATCTACTAGTGAATTACTAAAAAATCCATATATCGCTAAAATATTTTTGTATTTATTACGTATTACATAATTTTTTTGAGTCATCCTTTGAAGGATATCAAAGTTGATATATGTAATCGTTCTCTGGTGGTAAGTCACAAAAAAATGAAATTTTCTATGAGTTCAAATATATATTTGAACCAAATTTCATGCAAATATTAGGTCGATTTTTATAGAATTTCATACTTTGAAGTTCCATCTGCTTATACGATGAGTTAAAATAAAGTAGCCTATATGTTGAAATCTACATTGAAAACTGTCTCTATGACAAATTTCGTTTAAACCCGTGCAACTGTTTTTGCGTGATTTAGTAACAAACATACAAACATATAAACATTCACATTTATATATTAGTAAGATTACCTAACAAAAGAGTATCACAAGTCGTTTCTAAAAATCACTGACTGACCTCGATCCAACAAATACCATTTCGATAGGTCATGATTAAAAAATTTGTCCCATTATCATATACGTTGTATGATATTTGATAAGGTTGTTACTTGTCCTGATTTGCAATGATATGGAAAAATCTTTGCCACGAAAACAATTATTATCCGATCGATAAAATGTATTCGCATGTACTTTTTTGAAATTAAAAAATCGGACAATTTTAGCAAAAAAAAATCTGAAAAATCAAGTGTCCCGATGTTAATGCCCCTTTTACTGTATATCGAAAATGGGATAGCAGACGCTCGCAAAAGGTCATCGTTATTACAGCGCATATAATTTTTACGAAGAAGAAAAAGGATGAGGCGATGTAGGAGAGTGAGCGAATTTTTGGCAATAATAGATAAATGAATTCTGTGCAAACGAGCTCGATGGAATTTTTCGCAGCGATCGTGCCAGATGGCAATGGGCGAAACGGCGGGCGGGCGCGAGTGCATGTGTACGACTCGTCGTCCGTGCAGGCGCACACCGATTAACCCGATTAATTATCGTAGCCGTATGGCCGGGCTCCGCTCTCGGTTTTGCCAAACGCAGAAATCCGACTCTCAACGCAGTTCATAATCGTCGACGTCGTTGCTTTATCCTTTTTTCTCGAAACTTTTTCAAGCGCATTCCCAGACATTCGTCTCTCTCGCATTGGCGATAGCGCATGAAAAACGCGAGCGAGCGACAAAAGACGATGCCCGGAATGTCCCGTTTTTCTGTCTAAAGTCGCGGACGAAAAAATAAATAAATATGGCGATTGGAATGTCGAAGATTTCACAGAGCGAATCCTGATCGGGATTCCGGTCTCGCTACGTCGAATACGCTCAGAAAAAACATCAACGAGCAGAGAATGCGAGGAGCACGGAAAAATGAGCGCAGACCAGATTGAAGACATTGGAGGGATTGAAATCTGTGAACCTTATATTCTTTTACGTCATCATTTTCTTCTCGGTTATCTTAAATTAAATGAAAGAATTTTTGCCTCTTGTTCAACCATTATCAGCGAATTTTTTGAAACATATAAATTCCATGTCTTCTCAAATAACGAGTTTAACAATATATATATATAGTATATATATAAGAACTCCACTTATGGAGTACTCGTGTTGAATTTTATAAAACGTTTAGAGAAGAAAAAGTAGCGTCTTCCGTATGTTCTAAAGTTTTCTCTGTATAAAAGGAAAAAAGTTGAAAAAAAAAAAATTAGCCTCGCAGGAGAACGAGCGAAGCTTATAGCGTTCAGATTTCTAAACTGAGAGAAGTTTTAGGCGTGCCTGTGCCTGTGTGTGTTTCTCTTGATAGAACGAGATTTCGCTCGCTCTCTTCTGGTCACCGGTCTCGCAAAAGTTTAACGGTCCGAGATTGGATTTGGCCGAGTTGCGAGAAGGAACGTACGGGAAGGAAAAAAGATAGGCAGACACCGGGAATCTGACCGGAGACGACACGCGGTGTGTCCTTACACGCTGTCGCGAGAAGAGAAAACAACAAAATGAAACGAAGATGCGGAAAGGTTAAAAAAAAAAAATTCTCCTCCGTATACAGACGAGCAAGAAAATTGGATTTTCGAAAAGTCTTTTGCTCGAGTACCGCGCAGTATGAAACAAAAAAAGTAAAATGGGAAAAAAATCAAGGATCCATTTTATGCGATCGTTTATGAAGTTTTTTTTATCGTTGTGCATTATTTAAATATGTTTACCTCATCTCTTACACTTATATAAAACATATATTTTAATAATAGATATTCTTGCTAAAAAAATACTCGCAATATATTTAAAAAACATAATTAAGTGTATTTTTTTCAAAACAAGATCGTGTGTGACGAATAAGAATAAGTAACAGAGAGAATTTGATAAAAAATCGAAGAAAGAATCTCACAAATTTTGAGATTTGTTGTGAGACATTTTTTTCGTTTGAAAAATGATTTTTTTAATGTTAAATATTTATATTTAAAACGAAACACGAAGGAAAATGAATACATATGTGTAAAATATGCTCAATCTATTTTAGTTCAGTGGACATAAGCAGTATGCTATAGCAACTCCCTTAATAGACAAGGAAACTGATGTAAAATTTAATAATCTGCAACATCTTTTGTATCACTTCAAACTCACTGGACAAATTATAGTGTCTTTGTGTACTTGTCCATTTTATTATCTCTATTGTCCAGCAAGGGATATTGCATAAGAACTCTGTATGTAAAAAATTTATGTGATTCTTCGTCAGAAACTGGTAAAAAATACATTAAATCGATGACGCGACACATTGTTATTTTTTTTTTTCATTGTATCATTTCCATACCATTTTCCATATTTTTGTTATGCCATTATATTTTTAATGTGTTCTCGTTTGCGATGCAACGAGCACACGAACCATCTGCTGAAAGCATAAAATAAAAATATATAAAGCCAGTAAACATAGATTGTATATGTGATCCATTCCGACCTAAATTATATAGTTTAAAAATTATTGACTTTATGTATAACTTCTGAATAGAATAAAAAAAAAGAACTGAAAGAGGAATGTGCGTTACAACGTCCATCATATCCTTGACTGAGTGTTCTTTTATTCAGAAATGATTGAGCGAGAAGAACTGATAGGAATTGTTCGCATGTTTCGAACAATCTTATTGGGCGGTCCAATTGTAAAATAAAAATAGTTAGATTACAAACTGAAAGGCTATATGAGCTAATATGAAATCGAATGTGATACATTCATATACACAAGTCACCTATTAATCAACTTGATTAAAAGTACATACCTAACATGAGCGTAAAATACATTGCGCAGCTCTGTTGAAACGTCTCTCCATCACTCGCAATTATCACTGAACTTAACAACCTCGCCACTAACAATAAAACCAGCCAGTAAGCATTTTATTACACTACATACTGATCATATATATATATATATATATATATATATATATATATATATATATATATATATTATGATGAAGATCAACAAATTTTTCATTTCCGATAATGTAAATTTCATTTAAATCCGATTCGCCTCGGTCGAACCTAGTAAAAATCTACTCCAAACGTCAAATTAATTTCGAAGAGTCATAAAAAAAACGGTCACTGCAAACGCACTTGGTACAAAGAAATGATGCAAAGACGTGGTCGCATAATTCATTGGAAGCGACTTGCACGTGAATGGCAAAGGTTGTCGGGAGCAGAGAATATAATCGTTATTACAAATTGAAAGTAGGTCGTGAATTTTCGTTATTAATGCACTTGGCACGCACATCGCTCGGCAACTTTGGCTATACAGGCGAAAAAAACGCAGAGATATGAAAGAGTTACGAAGAGAAATAATAATGTATCGGGGAGATGAGCAAACAAATGTTGAAATAAATACAGGAGTATATATAGAAATTTGAAAAGTAGGATAAACGTTGAGGCGAAATTAACGGATTTAATAGGAGCACGCGATATGTAATGGTGATTACGTCTTTGCGTTACGAATAAGTTGGGTAGAGAGCGAAAAAGAATAAATATGCAGAGAGAGAGAGAAAGGCGGTAAGTCCAGACAATTTGGCGTACGAGGCAAAGTTGAGCGAGCTAGGAAGAACCTCGAGAGTATCGAACGCGGGAGGGAGCCAGGTGATAAACGCGTGACGTCTCGGAGAGTTGGGCCGCCTCACGGAATGCCAAAGCGGCGCACGAATGCATATTGCGCGCGAATCAATTGCTCGTAAACATGCACGTGTCAATGATAGACAACTCTCGATCCGCACACACCGATCCAGAAAGTATACTAACACACTTTGCACTGCTCCTGATGGAGCATTAAGAAACTATATAGATACTCTCGGGCAACGTCTCATCGGGCTTTCATCATAAATACGAATTAATGAAGGATTATAAGCACACAAGATCTCTCCTCCATGCGTGCTCAACAGGCTCTGTGCGCTTCGCGTTTATTTCAAAATGAAAAGAAACAAAATTTTAACTTCTTTCAAAATATTAAATTCATATAAAAATCAAAATTACTCCGATAACCACCCAGGTGATTATATACACAGATGTATAGCTGAATGATAATAAATTTATATGTAGAGATGATGCGCAGAGATAAAATAAATGACAAAATTTACATATGATTTTTGTTTAATGTATACAGATAAAAAAGAGAAAAGCTGAATCATGGTGCGCAGAATCACGAGTATCGCATGTACGCGGATTTCACGGTAGAAAATCAGGAACTCGCGGAAGAAGAAATCTTCCGATTTCTCGGCTGTGCGTAACCAAGCGAGAATTTCCGCACACTCTCAGACAAATAACGTACATATGATAAATTATTACAACCATTTCTTTGTACCGAGAGAGATGATATGGATGGGAAAATATATTGATTCCGTATACAAGAGAAATCCGTTGGAGAAAGTGCAAGCAGAATTTGCTTTCCAAAATCTCGAGAATCCTCATTACGTACATATCTATCTTTTTTTTCTGTATACATTATGTATAGACACGACAGGAAAAGAAAATAACCGACAGCAAATAATTGTCGATATAGTGTATTAGCAAAAACAGGTGATGGTGCAACTTTTGAAATGTCATCAACTAATTTTGACAGTATAGTTGTTTAAATAATTTTCAAGCTATACTTTATATATAGCTATAAATTAATCACTTTATTAAAACCTCTTACTTTTATATTAAAATAACCCTCTCTTAGTTTTTTTAATATTCCCATGCTTTTTTTTCGATCAGACCATTTTGCTCACAATGGGTTTCGTGGACCCATGAAAACATTAATTTACAATATATCTTTTTTTCTTTTTCTTGTCGAAATCAACTTTATAAAGAGTGATTTATAAAGATTTTTGTCAAACGTAGCAAATGGCATAGAAATTATGGTAATATATATTAACTCTATTTTAAGGTAATCGTACCATTTTAAACAATTCGTCTTCATTTTTCTTTATCAATTTTATTCGATGAGATTTTTTGTTATCTCAAAAAAATTTGTTGCAAATTACTTTATTTACTTGGAAAGCAACGTATACTTTTTCGATTACGCGTGACATTTTGAAATTTAGAGATTAGTAACCTCGAGTACTACTCAAACCGTTGATAATGAATTTTTTATGTTGCAATTACTGGTAAATAAAAATTTTAATTTTGTTGACAATTCGTAAATTTCCTTATTTCTTCCTATTTTTTATAATGCTAAAATGCTACTTATTCGGGGCACAATCCAAGAATTCATATTGAAAAATTCAAAAAACTGATTAAAAAAACCACTTTTTTAACTTGTTCAATACACGTTTTTTTCGTTTAATTCTTTTTACTGAATTAATCTTTGAAATAAAATATTTCATAACAATAACAATTTTCACTTCTCGAACTACCAATAAGTGGGTTTATAAACTCAATTAAATCGAGTACCAGTGGTCCCGAATTAATCGCGAGAAAATTAACCATGCGAGGATCTCCGACATTTGCATAGAGAATCCCCGTTAGTCTCGTCGTTTAATTCCTCGCTCTGCTTTTCTTTTTAGCGAGAAACTAATCAAGGCACGTGCATCGTCAATGACTTTTTTCAATATGCACGAACCACATTCTTTCAATACCCATTGTTTTATAAATCCTCTGTTTTTCGTCATTATTATATATTATTATTATTATTATTATATTAATTTTTTTCTTTTGCATTTCACGATAAGTACGTGCCCAGGAGTCGCGGCGATCATCATCATTTTCTTTAACCTCGTCAAGCGACAAATCGCCGTGAGCCTCTCGACACCACAATTGCACCGCGAGAAGCGCACGACTGCTGTGCACAAAGTGTATAATTTCAAAAATTGCGTACAGACGTCCGAGTTTGCGCGACCGATCACGAAAAACTATTATTATATATATATATAATAATATATGTATGTATATAGTGAAAAAAGGCGAGAAAAATTGCGCGAGGGAGATGAACTTTGAAAAAGCAAAAGAGCGACAATAAGACGAGAGTCGAGATAAAGAAAGGTAAAAGTGAAGAAAAAAAAAATGCTAAAATAAAAAATAAAAATAAATTGGAGAGGGAGAAAGTAAAACCGATACATGCGTGTGTGCATATACGAACAGAGAAAAAGCGCAGTGTGGAAACAAATGGTCTATAACGATCGGGCAAGACTCTCTTTATTTCCAACCGTTGGTGTATGTTTGCGAACGCGCGTATACGGAAAGGTATACGCGCCCGCTTCGAACTCGTATATGAAACGATCTATGGAGGACGGGTGTTAAGGCGCGAGCGGAGGAAAAAACTCGCCAACGTTTTCTCGCAAACTGTACCGCTAATCGATACTAAACCCGTGACTATACGACACTCCCGGGATCGTTTGATACTTTCACACACATATATATATATATTAACTCTTACGCTAGTGCATTGTAAAAAAAAACGAGGAGAGGGGGAGGGAATTGTTCTCCAAAGTCGAACTCGCTGTAAAAATTAAAGAACCTTCGGAATACACTCCGATGTTATTTTTTATACTTCCGATACCATATAGTCCCGCATGAGAAAGAAGAATTTAAGATTATGATCAAATGAAAATTTTATAATAAAGGTTTGCAAAAATCTTTACTTTTTAAATGTATGTATAATTGTCAAACAAAAGCAGCATGATATCGCTGTATATGTTATTCTTCAAAGGATTAATATTTCTAATAAAAGTGTCAAAGATTAAAAGAATAAGAATTTATTTAGAGTAGGATGGTAAAATCGATAAATAATCGATAAAAGGAAATTAACGACGAAACGTCGATTGTACTTGACAATAATGGCGGTATAGGAAATAAGAGGTTGAGAGAGAGAGAGAAGCACGAGCGTGCATGGACTATTCGGTTATTGGTAATTATCGGCGATTCGCGCCCGCCGGTTATATATACGTATATATATAATACGAGTGCAGCGTGCAGCGCTTTGTATCGCAAAGTGGCACTAAATTGACACGAAGTGTTCAACTTTCGAGAGTTCGGATAATCTACACCGGTATAATCAGCGTAATTCGTCTAAAGCCAGCAGAATTATTTCCATCAGTCTACTATATATGTATGAAAATATATCGAAAATTAATATTATTTCCATGAGGAAATGAAGAAATAGCGACTATAAGTGATATTAATCGTGAAATTATTATTAAGCGTTCAATGTCATGAGAAAATTTGGATCCGGCGAGCATCAGAGTTTGGCAATACGAGAATAACGGCCGCGCGGAGCAGGCTTATTCACACTCCGGAATTAGAGAATTAGAGAGAGATGGCAGTTGGAAGAAATATATATATATATGTGTGTGTAAAACAAAAGGAGAATGGAGCAGGCGAGCTGTACAAATGAACCGGTTTAACCACATGTTTGTCCCGCGAGTCACCTGCACGCGATGCAGCGAAGATTCCATCCACACATATATACACACGCACACTATTCGGACAGTAAAACACGAGCCCCGTTTCCAAGGCTTTGCCATTTTGGCGATTCTATATACGATTTTCTAACCATAACTATATGCCGATAATTCATAATCTCTGCATTTTTAAATATTCATCGCGCTCGCTTATATTTATTTCTCTTTAAGGTAGTACATCTACACGGAGAGAAAATGTCGGAGAAAAATTACCATGCTGTCTCTATAAAGCTTGTGCAAACGACATGCATAGGAAATTTTCTGAAAAATCTTGGAAAAATTAGCCTAAAGCGTTAGAATTTTTACCGTGCAGCACGGTAAAATTTCCTATACTTGTCGTTTTAGCTCGCGCTTTATAGAGACAGCATGGTAATTTTTCTCGGACTTTTTCTCTCTGTGTATGACAGTTACATTAAACATATTTTAAACATAGTTTTTATCAATACCATGTGGTTTTACAGCTTAAATTCATTAGAAAAAGTTGTTACTAATTGAATCAAGGAGAACATATTTTAAATTCAAGGTCATCCAAGGTGATCCGTACTTCATATGTATATAGAAAAATTAGAAAAAAAATTTATTTAGGATTTTATTTAAAAACTAATTGAAGTTTTTTTGAAGTATTATAAAAAGCTATATCAAATTTCAAGAAGTTCTACTTCTTAGAAGTCAAGATATCAAGATTTGAAGTTGCACTATTTAAGGTAGTTCTATCGTTTTATCATTTTCTTAAGAATTCATTAAAAATTTGCACAAACCTTCTTTGATATGGCGTACGTGTATATGCGTATCAAATTTTAAGAGGATTCACCAAGTAGAAATCGTGTATTAATTTTTTAAAATCCCAATTTTCAGTGCACTCTCATAAGAGCCCACATTAAATATTGTGATTTTCAATCCTAAATATCTTGAAATCTAGATGGTGAACCTTCTTAAAATTTAGCATAGCTCTTTATCATACTTCAAAAAAGCTTCCTTTAGTTTTTGAAAAAATTAGTAAGATTTTTTTTTCGTAATTTCATATGCATATATCAAGTACAGATGACGTTCGATGACCTTGAATTTTGAATATGTTGTTCTTGAAACAATTTGCAACAACTTTTCTTAATAAACTTAAGCACAAAAATTACATGGTAAGAAGATAAATTAAGATAAAAACTTTTGATTTAACTGTACCGATAATAGAACTACCTTAACACGTGCTCTTATGTAAGAGTAGAAAAATTGATGATTTTCGATAATGAATATCTCGAATTCTATATGCAGAGAAACATCTTTTAATTTAACACACATATGCAATAAATTATATAGATAGATTATGCAAAATTTTAAAAAATGCCTAAAAAAATCATTTCGTGGATGTACTACCTTAATTTATTTTCACCGGAGATGAGATGATCCAATTAGCTAGAACGATGAGGCTCGATGTTGCAAGTCCACAATTATCGAGCATCGATTCGACGTAACGAGCGAGAAAAAAAAAGGGAAAAAAGCAAAGTAACAAGGAGCAAAATAGAATTTGAGATGTATACGAAAAAATGGAGGCAAGAGCGCAATTAAAAATCGCTTCCGGCATCGGGAATGTTGATTTTTCCAGCAGGCAATGAAAAGGAATGACTAATGAATTTTTGGGATAACGATTGTACGGGGGGATAGACAAATGGAGAGGAAAAAAAGGTGAGAAGGAAAAAAGACGCGCGGTGGGGGGGATTCGTCCGTGAATAATGTCGAGGTTGGTGCAAACGCGCGTGTGTGTGTGGAAGGAGCCTAAAACTAACGGGTGTATAAGGCGTGCACTTGTGCAACGGTATACACGTCGGCGAGTTATTTAAATTTTAAATATCTGCCCGACGGCCTATAAATATGTCGACGCCGCGCAGAGAGCGAGAAACGCGATGCAGTCTGGAAGAGGCGCGCAACTATATATACACTGCGCGCGTACATAAATATACACATTAATATACGAAATATGTGAGCATGCATATGCACAAAATAATTTGTACGAATGTATATATGCGGGAGAGAAGCAGTGGGCAAAAAAAAAGAAAATAAAAAAAAAGGAAGAAGCAAACGATTCTACGCGAGAAAACCACAGCCGTGAAAAATCGTTTATACAGCCTATATTATGTATTTTATCCGTACCCGAGATGCATAACACGCGTGGCTGGACGTATAATGAGCGTGAAGGCAAAAATTGCAGTTCTTAGGCATTTTTTTCAACAAAGTTTCATCCGCAGCTCCGTGCGCTCAATTTCTTTAGCCCATTCCAAAGGCACACTTTCACTGCGAGTGACAGATTATTATTCCGTGAGAAATTGAAAGACACGCGATTTATCGAAACATTTTTGTGAGAACTTTTCGTCAAGAGAAAAATATAAATATTTAAATTAAAATGGCAAATTTTTATTAATTGGAATAAACGAAACATATTTTCGATTGAAAGTTATTTTGTCGTATAATGGTGTATATATGTAGACAATATATATTTGGCGATGATGGATAGAAATTGGAGAAAATGATTTTCTTTTTTTAATTTAACGAGACAAAGATTGGTTAGAGAGAGAAAAAAAGTTAAATTAAATATAATTATGTACTTCGTTGAGAAGGCGATCCCTCCAAGAATCTCATCTGCTGTTTCAACACCAACTTTGCTATTTCTCTTCTCTCCGGCAAATTTCTCGTATCTTTTCGTGGATAAACTCTGCTAATTATCCTTCTCGCTTCGTGAAATAATGTACATACGGGAAATTATACAATTACGATTAATTTGGATGAAAATGAAAAATTTATAGCCCAGAAAATTGCGAATAATTACGAAATCAGTGGATCGATTAATAACTATTATATCTTTTCTTTTCTCCCGTTTCTTTACTTCTTTTTATTCTACCCACACATTAATTGGACGAGATTTAAAAAATAATTGTTCGATCGCGAGACGTGCTCTCAGCCTAGGTAGCGGAATTAATTCACTTTGTTTTTTATTAGTATCATTCTGTGTGATTAAGAAGTAAACCATCGGCAAATATTTATGAAAATCCGTAGGCATTAATTGTCAGGCTTAAAAATAAGGGAAAAAAGTAGTAATAGCGCCTTCATAAAAGATTTCAATATGAAAATTAATGAGAAAAAATGAAAGCCGGAAACGACGTGCGGTTTGAGGGACAAATTTGAGGGACATTAGCGTAGCAAAACAAAAATATTTGTCTCGCTCCATGAAGAGTGTATTTTACACAAAGAATTATTATTTTTATCCAACTCAAAATTTTCCGTTTCCTATATAATTATATACATTTAATTTCATCCGAAACTTTAAAAAAATGACTAAACACGTATACGTGTATAATTTTTTTTACAGTATTCCGCAAAAAAATTCAATCACGGACTGTACCAAAAATTGTTTTTTTTCTACACTCTTCTCGTGCTTCATCGAGAGAAATTGAAGAGTCAACGCTCCGAATCGTAACACGTCAGAGATTGATACGAAATGATTAAACGTTGAAACGACACTCCTCGACGAGACGCCAATATATATATATTTATGTACAAATATATTCGATAGTGACGCAGCGATGGTAAATTTTGAAATTTGACCAATCTCCATTGAATGGAGAATCGAAGAAAATGCTATAGATATATCGAAAATTACGTGCTGACAGAAGGATAGAAAAACGGAGAGAAAATGCGAAAAAATAAGGATCGAAAAAAAGAATTGAGCGAGATATAAAAAAAAGATTTGAATGCTCGCGCGATGATTGCGGCATCAATTAAACTTTTTCTCCATCAGGCTGGCGCGGGAACCCGAGAGGATGAGAAACGGAGAGCGAAAGTTCTTCCTTGATTTATATATGTGTTATTGAAGCAACCCCCAAAGAAATCCTTATTCCTCTATCAACGCCTGTACAGTATACTAAAACTTTATTCTGTATACAGCCTGCGCGCGAATCGCAATTAATAGAAAAAACCATGCCAATTCTCATAATGTCTTGCCATGTTGCGGCTAATTTTTTTTTTATCAACATGAAAATAACGAGTAAAAAATTGGCAAGAATCATTGTTGTCATTTTTTTTATCGTGGTGTTGTAACAGATTTTGCGGTCGTGCTACAACAGAGCTTAACATTTTTTAAGGGGGGAAACCACTTTGATCTCGCGAAAACAGGATGTTTTTTTCCCTTCTTTTTTCAAGAAAACGATAAATGTTTTTTTTATGAGTACGGGTATTCATTATGCATATATCGAAGATAGTTTACAAATTTTTTTATTGAAATCTTCAGAATAATTTTTGGTGTGCGTCGCTTATTCTGGAGGGACGTTGCGAAGAAGTCGGAGGCATAAAAGTGGTTGACAGCTTCACAGCCACACGGTTCATATAAAAAATACAAAAAAATATACATGGACACTATAGGTATACACCTATATGGTACTACGTAGGGGATTTTCGATATCTAAAAAAAATGGTGGACAAATTACTTTTTTTCGATTTTTATCGACAATTTTCATCGTTTTTCGAAAAATAATAAGAGGTGCCATAGAGATTCGATTTACGAACATTTTGAGTCTAGAATTATGCAAATCGGATGAATAGTTTTTTCGGTAAGCTGTCAAGCAGATTGGAAAATGTAGTTTATTCGAGAAAAAGGCGTTCAAAGTACTTTGCCGCTCGACATGCAATAGTTTCAAATAAAATATCGTATCACCGTGAATTTGACGAATTTCTTTATAAAATTTAGTGAGAGCATTCTCAACAAATGTATCTTTCAGTAAATGGAAGAAAAAAAATGAAAAAAAAATTCAAAGTAGTTTCCCACCTTAAAACTAAAATAAACCAAATAATATGTTCAAACAAGTTCGAAAATCGTCCTTTTTTCTAATCAGATTTTTTATTTAATAGAGCTAGTATCGAATTTCGATAAAATTGGACAGTAAATATTCGATGTAAGAAATAAAACGAATTTTATGAGGGAACCCGTTACCGCTTTAATCTTATCGAGCGATTGGAAAGAGAGAAGGAAAAATGAGAGAAAATTTTACGTGGAAAAAAGATTTTATTGGAAAATTGAATATTGGAGCCACCATGTACACGATTGTGTAATATAGAAATAAGCACAAATTAAAAAGCGTATATATGTATCCACGTACGAGAGCTGAGTGAATAAAAAAAGATTAGCCGTTATATCGTCATATGTATTATAAAGTGAATTCGTGAAGTAATACTCGTTCAATTCAGTAATTCAATTTTTTTTAATATTCCCCATTCCACATTTTATCGGAAATGAAACATATTGACTGGCGAAAAATTCGCGATTGTGCACGATGAAAAAAAATGATCGAACTGTATTATTTCTTGTACAAAGTCCATCAAAAATTCTATTGTAACGAAATTTAATTTTAAAAAAGGATAAAAATTCACATGACCATATATCCCACAAAAATTTCATAGAAATTGTCCATTTTCATTCTCTCTGTTATGATTTGTCGTATATATAACGAAAAGTTGAAAAAATTGAAAAAGGACCAGCATGAATCGATTAAATTATATTTCTTTTATAAAGGCTTTGATGGGAATGGATGCATTGTATAGAGTCATCGTAAAATTTCCGAAGGCTTATAGAAAAAAATGCATCAAAATTGCTCGACTAATTAATCAACGTTTCCATATAGTTATAGGGAGAGAATTTATCGATTATTGGCGCAGAGTAATAACATATTTATTCAAAGTCCTTGATCATTTTTTAAATCTTTCCCGAGCAATTTCCCTAAAAGCACATACTAATTATATTGATTGATTAAAATATCATTTTCCTATATATGTTATCCTAAATAAATGAAAAAATAAGTGTTGAAAAGTTATTATTTTGGGAGCGACAATTTCCAGGATGATCATTTTTTTTGTTTCACTTTTTTGGGAAAATCTGGGAAAATGGGGTAAATTCGGGTGTAAATGAACGTCCGCCCGGTTGTTCAAAGTTCGAGGCAAAAACAAAGTTTGAAAATAGAAGGCGGAGGAAGAGAGCGACGAGAGGGGAGGTCGCTATCTCCCGGCGTGTTTGCGTGCGTGATTAACGTACGAAGGGTGTAATCATGAAGTACTTTATAGTCGAGCATTTAGAGGAGTTTCGGGGACCAACTGTCGCAGCCACGTTCGTGGCTCCTTTTTCGCTCTTTCTCGCATTCGGCATATCCGACGAGCACTCACTCTATATACGTACGTACGTACGTAGGAGTTTCACCCGAATACGCGCGGTTTTCCAGCTTCTTCATTGCTGAGTTTGCCTTTAATTGCTATACGTAATTGCAACTCACATGTTACGGCGGGGGCCTGCGAAACGAGAGACCTCTCGTCGCGCGCTGCGCAATCGCCCGACCACTTCAGAATCTATATATTTCTCGAAAATAAATTATTTCAGAACCGTTCGCGGTTATCTTCAATTCACTTTTTTTTAATCCGACTATCTTCAATTTTTAAAAACAAAAAATCGAGAAACGTGTCCGATTAAAAACAGATATCATTTATTTAACACGCTTTTATTAGCTTCACGTATATGTTTGTAATCGACTCCTTTGAGCTCGATTTTGACCCACTTTAAACGGACAGATCTGATCTTAACTTTGTACACATATCAAGAATCGGTGACGCCACAATAATTTGATAAGTCTGTCTCATTATCTGCGCATTGTCTGGGCATGCGAACCGTCTACTTACTTTCCGGCTATTAAAATATGGAACATCCAATATGTTAATCAATATATATAAATATATATATTATTAATAATAATAATATTAATATTATTGTGAAAAAAATCTATCGTCATATCCAGGTTAATAAGAACTTGAAACAAAAAAAATTTTTTTACAATACATCGAGAACTAAAAAGAAAAAAATAAATATTTATTTAAAAAAAAAACACGCTTTTATAATACATCGAACTAAAAAATAATAATAAACGAAAAATATTAGTATTATTATTTTCTGCCTATATGAAGAATTATTTTTCACTTTTTAGTTCAATGTATTATAAAAGGGTGTTTTTTTTTAATAAATATTTTTATTCAAAATATATGTTACAGATAAAACTTTTTTTGCGATCGAATGACTTTCATTGTGATAATTTAGAAAAAATGCATCCGTTTTTACGCATTTGAATTCGATTTTAAACAATAGCATAATGCAATTAGTTCGTACAGATATTAATATATTTGCGAAAAGCAATTTTGCATTGAAGTGGATATTGGAGTGCAACTCATAACACGTTTACCGCGTGTGGAGCAGCAATCGAATATTTCCAAAATAAATCACATTTCCTGCTTCAATTCAACCAAGATTATATACAGTTAGACCCTCGAATAATAATAAAATATGATGTTTCTTATTGCTACGTGTATCGTAGGCAAATTACTCCGTGTTACGTAAATGAACAAAATAAAAATAAGAAAAATAAATAGCCTGATAAGAGCGTATATGTAAAATGTATAGCAAAGAAGATGCAAAATATAACGGGGATGAAATAGAGAGAGAGAGAGAGAAAGGCGATGAGTATACTCTCTCTCTCTCTCTCTCGTATCGTAGGTCGGAGAAGGGCCAACGAACTTGGAGCTTAGAGCGCATACCTGGATGAGAATACCATGCTTGATATTACATATCTATATAGAGGGGAGTCATATAGGTATACATATACAGAAATAAGAGAGCTGACCGGAAGCATCGACTCGCGTGTGCTTAGTGGGTTATAAAATAAACGACTTGCCCTCCCGTGGACTTAATGGAACTCCGAGAATTTCACCTTCGACGTACAGAGCCCAGCCCCTCCTCCCATTTTCTCCCTCTTTCTCTCTTCGGATTCTCTGCTATAGACACAATATAATGCTTGTACAGGAGAGCGATCATCCGGGAAATTAATTGCTGATTGAAGCCAACGAGATAAGACTTTACTCTTTTTTATATATATATACGCATGTATACTTCATCTCCTTTTTTCATTATCTCTATTATACAATAAAACAAACACTCCAATCTTATTTGTTTTCAAATTGGTCTCAATTCCTTCAATTTTTGTTCATGTTAACTATTTTTTATGTTCAGATATCAAATACATTTATTGCTGATTCTATACTAAAATTAAAAAAAAACTCTAATTTTATTATTTTGGAGTGAAAATGAATTTTGATATTATAAATTCTGCTATTTTTTGGATTAAACTTTAATTCTACTAACAAAAATATTAATATTTTTTTAATAAACTTTATACTCTTGTTCGTACATGCATTCGAAAATAAAGACTGCAGTTTCATCGGTTTCGGAGTTAAATTAATTTCCATTTTCTAAATTCTTCAATCTTCTTAAAAGCATACAAACGTACTATTCGCCGTTTGTATAATTTTGAAGTAATCAGATTTTCATAGAAAATTATCGAACCCCGGGACACGCTTTTGTCCCGGAATTTCATCAGTTCCTATATATATTCGTCGATAATTATATAAACTCGACATTGAATTACTTATTATGAATAAGGGAATATTGGCTTACATCGATTGTATATTCGCATACGCAAATTAATTAGATTTATCTCGTCGATACCGATCGCCCTTTTCGTTGAGCAATAAAATTAATTAAAAGTTTTCGCTCGTGAGCAACGATGCGGAAAGATCGATCGCTGGTTAATTCGGAGCGAGCCAAACATTATTTACAATTAAATACGCATTACGCGATAAATACAAAAATGAACTGTTTGAGGAGAAAAATCGTATATAGATATGAAAATTAAAATTATACATTCACCATATAGAGCGACAATGAATCAAATTTGCTATTCACGATTTGATTTAAAAAAAAAAAGCTAAACGCTACACGGAGAAAAATGTTCCAATAAATTTTGGGCGAAATTTCAACAAAATTTACAGTTTTGTCCATCAACAGCGCCTCACGACGGGAAAACTTTAAAA
>JAPYYW010002327.1:0-33584 GCA_030522545.1 Cremastinae sp. A BG-2022a | reverse complement strand
AAATGCTACTTATTCGGGGCGTAATCCAATAATTGATATTGAAAAATTGAAAAAACTGATCCAAAAGTCAGTTTTTTGGCTCATTCAATATGAATTCTTCAATTTCGCCCAAAATAATTAACATTTTCGTTATCTACGAAAAATTTCCGATCGAATAGGCTCTTAAAATCGATAAAAAAGAATTTCAAAAAATTTGGCTTGTCACACTGGGCCTCGTGGACCCATGATATTCACAATTTGAATATCAGAGAACATTATTATTTTTTAATTTATTTTTTATAAATGATTTTCAATACTTTTTTAAATATTTCTCTTCGATTATCGTCATTCCAAATATGCATGGTACACGCGTGTCTCGATCGATACTTTTCAATCGAATACAAGCAGTAATAAAATATCAATTAAAAATGTTTTCCCGATAAGCGTGAAGATTGGAAGCGGTAGTTGGAGAACGCTTCGGGATTATTTTTCAGCGTCGAGGCAGCTTCTTTCAGCGTCGAATTGGACAGTGTGTTTCCGCTGATAGTTTCTTCTGTAAGTCACGAGATCGTTGATGGCGTTACATCCGCGCTTCTCCGGTCCCGGCGATCTCGGGGGAAATAAAAGGGGGGGGGGAGGGGGAAGGAAGAAAAGAAGACGATGAGAGGGAGAGCGAGCGAGAGAGAGAGAGAGAGCAAAAGGCATCGGACAAGAAGTCGAGAATCTCTCATCGCTCGGGCGCGCTCCGTCATTACAGTAATAATACCTTTGCCCTCTGTTCTTCATTTTCTTCCTCTCGTTCTTCCTCCACTCCTTTTTCCCTCGCTGCTCGGCCCTCCACCTTCGCAAAACTCCCCGGACTTTCCGTCCCTTTCTCCGTCCTCTTCCCCCATTTCTCGTACCTCTCCGAGAATCCTCTCTTTCTCACTCGATACGTGCTCGACCCAAGAAAACCATAAGCTTCTCGTACTCTTTCCTCCCCTCCCTCCCTTCCTTTGCTCTTTCCTCGAGAATTTTTTATTAACCTCGCATTATGAGCTTCTTTTTCCATTTTTTCTCCTCTACCTTCCCCGATTTTTTGTCATTTTTTTGCCTCTCTTTTGTTTTTGCCCTCAGCCCCTGGCTCGCCAGACTGTCTGGACCGAAGATCGCGCCAATCTTCTCCCATCTTCTCTTCGTTTCCTTCGCTACAATCTTCGTAAGAATCCCCCCATTGAGTTTATACGCTTCTTTTGTCCCTTTTGGACATCGTAAACGGCAAAGAAACTCGAGCTATCCCAAACTCTTCATCGCTTTCTTTTTTTTACTGTCCGACAGTTTTTATGTTCGATAGAGACTTAATGAATTTTACAATTCGATTAAATTTTGGTACAAAGAATGACAAATGTTTGTCTCAATTATTCGCAAATTGATTTAATAATTAATAAAGTTTCGAGAAGAATGTCACTATAGATTTTTAGAAAAAATTGAATTTTCGTTCAAATTATTAACAAAATGTAAACGAATGCTTTTAAAGCTACTTTAAAATCAATTGCGAATCATTCGCCAAAGTTGTTTTCAGGAATGTTGGGCAGATTGTTATTTATATGACAGGATTAACGAGGTAAAACAGAAATTTCCTCGCAGAAGTTTCTCAGGCCGATAATTGGATACACGAAGGCGAAATAATTTTAACAATATCCGACGATAAATCGCATTAAATTTTCGTGACTTCTGCGAGCGTATTCATGGCAAAATCTTGTTAAGAGTTTTCCCCGGTGCCTCGTAACGTTCAATCGCGATACTGTTGCGTCAACACTGCCATTTCGCTCGCAGCGAACGCACAACTTTCGTCCGGGTAAACTCATCCAAGTTTTGCGGAAACTTCGGAGCTCAAAGTGCCAAGGGGATTCCGTATAGTTTTGACCGGGCGCGTCTCTCCCGATGGTTCTCCGTAACGAATTACGCGTCAGCTCCAGAGAAGACGAGTGACAGATAACATTTTGATATTTCACCTCTCAAAACTTCCTTTCATCTTACCATTCAAAGTTGATCATTCAAAATATTTACTGCAATTAATTCTTAACGAAGCCCGCTACTTAAAAGTTAACCCTTAATCAATGTGATCCTCGACGGATTTATGTATATAATTTTATCATAAATGAATAAAAGTGTATATTAGACACTTTAGTGCTCATAAAAGAAATATATTTATGGAAAAGAACAATGTTTTTTGAAAAATAACAAATTAATTATTCGAGTATTCATTAATAGTGTATTACTCAAATTTTTTGGTGCAATGACAAGAGTACATTTTTGTTTAAATTTAATGATAATCTCAGTGAATTTTTTTATTAATTATTTTTCATGGGACAAAAAAGAGAATAAACAAATTTCTCACCTGGAGACCTGATTCTGGGAAACTCTGCCGTAGCTGGGGAGTGTAAGATTGCTACCGACCTTGGACCAGGTCACCGAGTTCTCCGCGTCCGGGAGATCGACACGTCCGAGATAGGCCTCGCAGAAGAGTCGTGCGGAACCTCCGAGGGGAACCATTTGCGATGCTGGCCTGTAAGTTGGCAATGGCTTTCCCGTGTAGCCCGCTGTCTCTTCGCCTGTTTCGAACAAGTTTCTATTTTAATACGACATGCGACCACTTCCCTATACTCTAAAAAGCTCTCTATCAAAAATAAACTGTAAAAAATATGGTGTTAAAGTGTAATTTCTGGTTATCCAAGATTTTGTAATGAAATTTGGTGTATGTTGAGATTAATATGTTACTTGTCTTGTGTTCAAATTTTAATATCATTCGCTAGCTAGAAATTGAGATATTAATTCTTAAAAATGATAAATTTTAGCTATCTCTCACAAGCCTTATGTTAAAAGTCGTGATATTTGACGATAAATATTTCGATTTCTAGTTAGTGAAGAATCTTTAAATTTGGCATACCTTATAATATTACACCAAAGAACGTTAATACAAATTTTTAATCGAATATCTTGGAAAAAATGTCGATCAATAATTTTGCCTTTACCACCTTAACTTGTATAAATTTGCAATGAAAAAATCTGAAAAAATTCCTTAATTCTCTTGAATACTTCTACTTTAAGGACACACCACGAAGATTGCAAAAAAATTGAAACAAATATGTTATTTTTCGTCATAAACACATCCATTGGATTCTGAGAAATAAGACAAAAGAAAAATCGATCGGGATTAACATGACCCCACAATTTATTTTTTCTTACTGCAAACTATTTTATTAACTCTGCAGCATACTAAAAAAATGTTCATCTTACACTTATAACAGCAAGGCAATATTGAATATTTATGATGTTTGTGTTTTTCAAACCACCTCGAAACAAAGTAGAACTAATGGAAGTCTCCACATTAAATATTTATGTTGAATGTACTTTGAGAATAATAAGCATTTGGTAAAATGTAAAGAGGTGTCAAAAATGAACTAAATCTTATTTTAGAATGGTAAGTAACTCTTGGAGAATTGCAACGAGGGTTGAAAGACGAGTGCGAGAGCGTTAAGTGAGAATAAACGAAGGAGTCGTACATAAACATGTATATGGGAATGAGGAAGGAAGGAAGAAAGAAGGGAAGACGAGGAAGCTCGTACCGGGTAATTCCGTCGGCTTGTTAGCGTGTTGAACGAGTGTCTACTGGTCCATATATTATGAGCCTGTTTATATACACAAAGCCGTCGACTCTCTCGAGAGTACGGACGGCGGGGCTGAATTATTATTACGTTCGTCCCGCGAAAGCGCGAGCATCTTTGTGCCGTAAAAAGCGTGCGAGAGAAAGAGAGATAGATAGAGAGCGAAAATTAGAAAAATAAAACACACTAAAATCGAAACTGACGCAATAAAGCTTGAAAATTTATACGGGCCATTTAAAAAATGTTCCGAGTGAGCGATTTTCGTCCCTGAATGAATATTTTTATCTGTGTTTTTCCCTTCACGCTGAGCTTACCGAGAACTTCGAGGGTGATGTCTTCCTCGAGAGACGTCGTGTCGTTCCTCGCACGACACGAATATCTTCCGGCATCGGACGACCTCACTTCTTGCGTATAAATCGTTTGATTCGCGCTCTCCGGATAGAGGATGAAGTGACTCTCCCCACCTGGCCATGGATACGCACGGTTGTCCTTGTACCTGAACAAATTAAACGAAATTTTTATGCACTTATCGTCCTTGCGTTAACGACAAAAGTTTCATTTTTAGTAAGTAAAGATTCTTAATTATTTTCATGATACGATGAATACGATTAAAAATTGTCAATCGATTTTTTAAAAAAATCGTAACAAAATATCAAATATGAAATAAAATGAATATAAAATATAAAAATAGGATATAAATTGTATTTTTCATCGTATTTTAAGACGAGAATTATATATGAATGGGGTCATCGATGTGGGAATGAAATGGGGCGCGAAATGGGCGGGGGTGCAGAGCTTGAGAAATTTTGTCGCATCGCCGGAAGCTCTAACCGCGGAAGGAGAGAGAAAGGACGAAGTTTCGTAAGTCGCTTCGTGTGTACGAACGCGGAAGAGAGTGCAAATGGGTCACGTAACAGGAACGAGCTGAAAAATATCCTCTTATTCTCGAATTTGCACGATAAATTAAAGGAAGGCTTTTCGTCGTCGTACAACATTTTTGTACGAAACTTCAATTTATTTTAACGATGTCAATTTCGTGCCTGAAATCGTGATATTTTATTTCGTTCGACGTACAAAGGTACGAAGAATTCGCCCAATTTTCAAGCTTCGTTATTTCTCCCTTTGACAAGATTTTTTAAAAGGATTAATTTTTTTTAATTCGTCAAAATATTCATATTTATTCATACAATTTTTGTTTCTCGTTAATAAAAAGTTGCTCGTGTTTTAACCGTATTAAATTTTGCGAAATAACTCGGGTGAAAAATAATCTACTTTTATTTTAAGGTAATTCGTCAAATTTCAGTCTTCACGTTTTATCTCGTTAATGCTCAAAATCGCAAAGCTAACAAGCTTTTTAATTAATTCAACGATGTTAAATTTCGTGTGTAAAATTATGTATTTTCCTAGTATTAGATAATTCGTCAAATTTTCAAGCTTCGCGTTTTATCTCGTCGACGCTATCGCAAAGCTAACGGGATTTTCACCGAAGAATTCAAATTGTTTCAATGACCCTAAATTCTGTAAAATTCGTGTTTAAAATATTCTGCCAAATTTATTATTTTACTTTTTCTCTCATTGGCACGCATTGTTTGTCATAAAGTTTATAAAATTTTTATCAAAAAATGAAAATTCTTTTCATGATACTAAATTACCTAAAATTCCTGATTAAAATTCAATTTTTTTTTATAATTCGTCAAATTTTTCAAGTTCAACTTCTGTAGTCGACGCGCACATGTGTTGTCACAAAGCAAACGATAAGATCTTTATCGAAAAATTGAATTGGTCGGAACGAAACGAAATAAAATGGAATTCGTGCCAGAATAAATATCAAAATTTTTGGAAAACTGGTCGAACATGGCTCCAATTTATTTTGTTACGAGCCCGAGCGGGACATGCAAAGCGTATACGCGTATACAGGTTTTCAACGAAAAATAATAGAATTTCGTGAAAATGCGATGGTCGCGAGGTTGCCCCGGTAAGTAGTTTCGGAGTGTAAAATAGGCTTGCGAAACCAGTCGATTGGCGATCGGCTTCTTTATCGCTGCAAATAACAGGCCGAGAGCGCGAGCACGTTCCCGCCGCTCGCGCGTCGAAGCCAGCCGGGGGAAAAAAGAGCACACACGCGCGGCGGAGCTTGCAACGAGCGTTCCGCGAACCGATATGAAACTTTTCGGAGCAAAGTTCAATTTCGAGCGAAATAATAAAAAAGGGAGAGAGGAACGCGGAAAAGAAGCGATATAACTAAATAAATAATAAACATTAACGTGCCCGGTTCGCCGGCACGCGACGAACGAGCAACATTTTCGGAAATTCATTTCCCATGTAGCACTAACTTCTTTTTTCACCGACAACAGATATTACGGTGGTCCAAAAAAAATAACTAATATTTTTCGCGGACACACGTTTAATATCTTCGGAATGTCAAAAAAAGATGCCACACCAAATTTCAGCTCTAAAAAGTTTTTTAGTGGTGGCTATATTAATTTTTTTACTTCCCATTTAAATATCATTGAAAATATTTTTTTTCATTCGGAATTTTTTAACTCAAGAACAAAGTAACTTGCATTATATGCCCCGATATATTTTTTCAGAAAATTTGACGCTATAAAAAAAACTTTTGTAATTTTTCGATAAATTGACTGTCTCAGAAGTTATTCAAGATTAAAGTGTAGAAATTGTGTCAAAATTCACTTTTATGCGTGTTAACTTGTACAAATAATGTAATATTTATACAATGTAAATATTTCAACTACGTATACGACTAATCAGCGAAAAAATTACGAAAGACCTTTTTTGTAGAACGTCCAATTTTCTACAAATCAATATAAGGGCATATACAATGTAAATATTTTCCTATGTATACAACTAATCAGCGAAAAAATTACAAAAGACCTTTTTTGTAGAACGTCCAATTTTCTACAAAAAAATGTAAGGGCATACACATTGTATGTACAAGTTTACTTAGTTACAATTTTTTTCAGTGTTGAAATTTGATGTGGCACTTTTTTATATATCATTCTGAAGATACGTGTATCCGCGATGGAAAAAATTAGTCATTTTTATGTGGGCCACCCTAATATTCTTCCCTTTCGTAAATTCACCATAATAATTTCGATACCATTCGGAATTTCCGTCGAAGCTTATTTCCGTCCCGTTTCCGCGAAGCCAACGAGAAACGGAGTCGTATCGTAACGACGACATTATTGTTATCGGAATCTTCGTGAGAGTGTGTAAAACGAAATACAATGTCGAAGCAGGGAGGGCGTGCGTGAGAGCTGCGTGCACGTAGTCCCGGCTTGTCTCTCATTCCCACTGTTTGATCCTCCCCCGTTTCCCCGGCCGCGATTCTCCTGTCCTCTCAAATTGTGCGTCCGCGTGTGAGTGGCTTCGCTTTTTTTTTTCTAAACGATTCTACGAAGAGAAAAGTGGAAGATTGCCCGTTCGCCCTCGTTCGAAATGGATCTCGCGGGGTGAGACCACGTGGAACGCCGAGGAGAGAGACGGAAAAGGAAAAAAAATCATCGCGCGCGCATTTGTCCGGGCGAAAAGAGGATAAAAAGTAGGAAAAAAGCGCGGAGCGAGATTGCACGGAGGAAAGATCGGCAAACTTGCAACCCGGTCGTCAATTATTTTCGGCGATTCGTGGAATTCAACCGCGTGCCCGGCGAGACGAGGACGGAGCGAGCCCGGGTATGTTGTACGGAGAGAAAAAAAACAAATCGGAGAACTCTCGGTCTCGTCGAAAACTGGAAATGCGAGCGTCAAACGAGAGTGCCACCGGCATCGAGGCGAAATTTCTCTTTCTTTTCTCTCGGGCACTCGCGCTCAGCCGAAACTTCCATTACTTTCGACCGTTCGGCAGAAACATGAGGGACGAGTATCGACGATTTCTCTCCTCGCCGGTGTGCAATTTTCCAACCTTTTTTTCCTCTCTACGCGAAGAAACTCTCGAGAGTGAAAAAAAAACGATAGCCGTTCTTTTATTTCTCAGATATCTTCGTCGCATATGTTATTTCGTCAAAAATTGGAAAAACTAGACAATTCTTTCACGTCTATTCGTATACACGGAGAGAATTTTATACGACAAATTACTATACATTAAACTGTGGCAACAGTTTGGAAAATCTCAAGATTTTTAAACATAATACACAGCAATTTTGATAATTTTATAATTACAATTTTATATACTATGAATTTTTTGGATGAAAAGGCCTAAAAAATTTCCAAACTCTTATACAACAGTATAATTTTTCACATAAAGTTCTCTCCGTGCAATATCTGTCGTTCATCTGAGAAAAAGAATAAAATATCGGCTGAAATATTCTTGGAAGGATTGAAATTTTTCAAATTTTCGTCAAAAGTGACTGAACGAAAATAATAAGAAAGATCGTGAGATGTTGGCGAGCGGCCGAGCTCGATGGCCGTTACGGGGCCCGATGGGAACGTTTTTTTAGCCCCGATGAGCAGAATGTCCAGGTGCTTTTTGTCCAAAGTGTAGATAAATTGCAGCGGTGGAGAGAAAGAGAGGAAGAAAACGAGCGATGTTGAGAGGGGGCGAGAGAGAGAGAAACGAAAGAACGAGGTCGCGATTCCGCGCCTCGCTTCAAAAGCGTAATTGTCTTTCTGGAAAGGGATAATTGCGTTCGCGTTCAGCAACACTCGTTGTCGTTGTGCTCTGTCTCACTGGTGCGTGAGAGAAGCCGAGTCTGGCCTCCGCCACGCTTCTCCTACACCGGCTCTCCTCTCTCTCTCTCTCTCCTCACCCCACCGCCATTTTTATTTCGCTTTTCACCTCCGGATACTCGGAAACGAACACATATTCGATAAAAATTTCTCGAAGAGGCATCCCTCATTTTTTTTTCCTCTTCTCACACACAACTGTCCATCCTCACTTTTCATTAGCGATCTTTCAAATTAATTTCTCTTTTCGTCGATATATTCACACTGAGAAAATAATGTATATCACAAAATTCATATAGTCAACTTCCATTTAACGACAGACTCACTATTCGTTTATTTCTAACGTTACAAATTCATAAAAGAGTTTAAAAAATCATGAAGAAATAAGTAAATGTAGAAATAAAATGAAAAATTGCATAGACTCGACGTAGCTTACAATTTAACAGAAAAAAAGTTAAGAATTAAAAAAAAAATTGGTACGAACTTCAAAATCTCGATGTTTGACAGCTCAAAAAGATTTTCTCGTGATGTATAACGTGCAACGTGTGCAACTGACGGCAAATGGAACGAGTAAAACTTTTTTCGAAGCAAAATTCATTTTCGAGGGGGGAAAAACGAAAAAAAAAAGTAATCGTGTAACCGATGTGACGATGACACGTTAAAATGTAAAACGAGGCAAAAAGGTACGATATCGGTAGCTGGGGAAAACAGAAACGGCACGTGGGACTCGTCGACATGGAATTGGATGTCAAACGAGGGACAGAGGACGTTGGAAGAAAGGTAGAGGAAAAAAAATAGAAGGATCGATGGGAGTGCAGAGCGGTGGTTCGGGCTCGTAACAATGTTATACAACGTGTATTCGTAGAAGAAAAGGAAAAAATACGTTACGAGACATGCCAGGCAGAAGAAAAATTCAAAATGAATGAAAAAAATCATGGAAACGAATGAGAAAAAGAAAACCGGACGAGTCTGATGCGGTTTCAGATTTTTCTCCTTTTTTTTGGCTCGATCATACATGTATATTTGGAATCGCGTGTGTGCGAGCGATGCAGTCGAGAGTTGCTCGGTGTGTCCGTGGACAAAGCCAGGCCACGAGAGGAGGATTCGTGCGAGACGAGTTTCTCGATCGTATCGCGGGCGGCTCCGCTAATTTGCGTCTGGTCCGCAGGAACATCCGCGAGGAGAGAAAGAGCGGAAGGGAGAGACGGCCCAGGATCCCCGGGAGAGCGGAGAACGATGAGAGAGGAAGAAACGAAATGAGAAAAAAAGGAGAATTGGACGAGAAGGGGATAAAAGGGGTCTGCGGATCTTCACGATGGAAAAAAAACGCCCAAGAAGGGATATAATGATATCAAAAAAGAGGAGAAAAAAATAATGGAGATTAGGAGCAAAAAAACTGTTCGATACACTAGCGATTAAAATTTCGTACCTCTCTTATTTTACGACGATAAAAATTCAGTTTCGAAACCCAAAATAGAGTATACGCGTATTTTACATTTCTCATTAAGGATGTTAAGTACGTATATCCTGTTTTAAAATTTTATAGCTCTTTTTATTTTATGAAATTTGACTACGATTAACACATAAATACATACATACAATAGCATATCAAATTGAAGACTCAACTTTAAGCAGATTTCTCAATAAAATATATTTATTTATGTAAATTATTGAATTTATAGTGAGCTTTTATCAGGAAGAATTAATCTTTGAATTATTTTATAAAATAAAATCTATTAAATGCAAATTTCCTGCCTCTTAATATCGATGTAAAGTATTTTCTGAGAATAAGCTTTCTAACTTCAAAAAATTATAAGATTTTTAATATGTATTTTTACTTGTGCATGATTTTTAAAGAATTTTTTGCATCAATTTTTCTTGAAAAAAAAATAGATCGCATTATTTTTTATATAAGATTACATACAATATTGTTAAAAATTATTTCTCAGTGACGAGCTTTCTAATTCTCAAAAAATTTTTATATACACTACATTTTCAATCTGTTACTTTAACAATATGTGTAACATTTTTTAAAATTTACACGTAAAATTACGTAATAACGTAAAATACAAAAATTTAAATATGTAAAATTTTCAAAAAATATACATATCTTTTTAGATATCCCACAGAACGTCCTAGATGAAAAATGCATGTAAAAGTATGCTTGACAAGTACGACAGAACCGGCGCATTAGTTTGAACTTTCGTATATATAAAACTCGATGCACTCGTATCGTGCAAAGTGGGAAATAGTCGTCGACGGATCGAAGGACTTGGTTCGAGGAATAACGAGCTGCGAGAGCGATAAAGTGTGTTTCTCTGCTTTTTTTTTTTAAGACGAAAGTGCGGTACGCGCGACGAGTACTAGAATACTCGAGGGAAGTATACGAAGTGTATTGCGGAGTGCGTAATGTGTAATTTGCCTGAAAAGTCTGGCAAGTTCGAGCGAAGGCACGACCGCAGAGCGAGAGCGCTGTTTATTCGCGTGGCACTTTAATTATCATATCCCGCAGATGGGATTCTTCCCGTCCCCAATGTTTTCTCTCTCAAAAAGCGCAGAAGAAACCGAGCTTTGGCAGACACGTACGAGAAGAAGCATTTTGCGGTTGGGAGACATGGCGTTTCATCGGAATACGGTTTACGGCGAAATCGGAAAAAAATCCACGTCGAAATTTATCGCGCGATGAAACGCGGGTCGCGTCAGCTGTCAAATTAGTCATTTGACGGACGCGCGCGGGTAAGAGCGTAGAATTTGAGGCGACGCGCGTTAAACAACGAACGAGAGGGGACGCGTCGGCAGGTTGGAAATATCGAGTTCGAACAAATGGGAAGACAAATGCCGGCCGGGGGAGAAGAAAAGCTGTATGTCGGAGAGACCGCGAAGGGGAATCGTGGCCGGGAGAGCTCTCGCAAAAGCCGATGCGCGAGAGAGCACGTCGCCCGTACACACGTAACCGCGATACTATAAAGTTTCTCGGAAACGCTGGAGGAACGCCGAAGAGAGAATTTTTCTCCTTCTCGCGTTTATCCTCTTCTTATTTGTTCTTTTGTTTCCTCTTTTCGTTTTTTCTTCTTCTTCTTCTTTTTTTGTTTCATTTATTTATTTTATTTTCTTCTTTCAAGCTCTGCCAGGAGTGCGTGATGATGTCCACCTCGTTATTTCTTTCTCCTTTCCGCTGCTCACGCCGGCTTTTTATTCGCGCTTCTCGGCTTGCGCTCTCGCGCGGCAAAAGCCCCCGCGAAAGAGAGAGGAATAAGTCGCGGTGCGTACGGCCGAGTTGCATTATCGTTCCTGCGTGTACGCGCGCGCCTCTCTTGTTCTCTCGGGCACGCTACACATGTACTTTTGTGTACCATGTGCGGATTCCTCTTACGGGAATATTGCGCTTGTACCGTATAGCCCGGCTACAAAGCTGCTGCTGCTGGCTGGTACCCTTTCCCCCCCGCTTCTCCCGTCGCGATCTCTCCCGGCCATCTGGCAACTTAATTTCACGGAAACGCCGTTATATAGGTATCGCATCAGCTCCATTTTATCGAGAGCAGAGAAAAGCAGGGCCAACATATTGTTCACGTCAATTTTCAGACGTAAATCCTTTTATCGTGTCAACTCTCTTCATTTTTTTTTCACAGAAAATAGATTTAATTGAAAATATTTGATTGATATACAGGACTTTTCCATTTGAATTAATTAAGCTCGGTTATATCAATAAATATATAAGAATTTATGATTCAATTTGCAGAAATCATATCGTTGGACGTATGGCAAAAAAAAATGGTTTTCAGAGTATATTGTCACGTCCAAGAATATTTTCATGTGTATTTTGGAGCTAATTTAAACTCGGGCAGTTCTTTGGATTCAAGTGAATTATTAGAGTGAAAATGAATATGCAGATTACGTTGCATGTATATTTAACAATTGTACTATTGATTTTATAATCACTTCCATAACATGTATGAAATTCGAGTGAAGATTTATTTTTGAAGTACTGAGATAGAAAAGAATTAAAAAATTGGACAGTCAAAGATTGAAGGCAATTTTGCTGATGGCTTTATCGAAAATTGAAGCTATTGATTTTAATATTCTCACTTATGCTAATGTCTCAAATTCCTGCAGAGACAATTTACAAAGTATATAAAGTATACTTCAAGAAAAAATCGGGTAAAATCCTCACTGACTCGAAAATATACAACATTTTCTTAAAAAGATTTAAAAAAAGAATCTACTTTGAATTCATTTTGAAATAAGTATAGAAGTAGACTCATTGAAAAAAAGAATGGAATAAAATTTCGAAAATAACAGTTTTAAAATCACAATCCATTTATATAAATTCATAAATAATAAAAAGAATTCTTTTTATGATCTGCGTTTTCGATATTTCCAGATCAAAAAATTGTCTCGTCTCGTTTTTGCCGGTTGCGAGAGAAGATTCTTCCGCGGCCGTTAATTAGGAAAATTGCTGACCGGTTTGGTCACCGGACGTTTCGTTACACGCACACTGGCGGAGTACAATAGAGACGACACGAAGCTAATTAGGTAATTTAACCGAGGTAATGCACTGCAACCTGCATGCTGAGTGGTCCTCCGATGGCGATCCCACCTGAGCCGGCTGGACGCTCGCTTTTCTCTGTTCCAATTAGACCAGAGCGACCAACAAACGAACGCAAACGAACGATTTCCCTATTATTCCTAGCTGAACTTTCTTTTTGAAAAACGAGAAAAAAAATGAAAATTTTTGCGAGAGATTTTTACAATTTTATTTCTGCTCTTTCTGCAATTTCGTATCAAATTTTTATTTTTTAATTAAAAACATCCTGAAATGCGAGACTAGGTTAAACTTTTCTGGGAAATAAATCACATTTTTTTTTGGGAGAGCGAAAATATCTGGGATGAAACGAGTATTGACATTCTGTTGCATTTCCACATGCACTTTTTTCATAATTTCCCAGAACTTCGGCAGGGAGTATTTTATATGTATATGAAAATAAGGTAAATATATAACATTTCGTGTACTACTTTTAAGCGCGAGAGAATAAATGAATAAAAAAGCGAGAGGGCCAAAATATCGCCTCGTTAATTTGAGACATACGTTGAAACGGAAATTTAATGATTCGCCGAGTTAAAAGGCTCGCGTGCCGTTGAATAATAATCACAATTCGCAATTAACACGGTCGTTGAACGATCAACGATCTACAATGGAAATAAAAATGCGAAAGAAAATCAATGTATTTTCATGTTTATTTCGTGAGCGAAGAATTTCCGTAATTTTAGAAAATTTAATTATTCCACCGGCTTAATTGAATATTCAGGGGACAAAACTCAATGGAAATAGGTCGAGGTATATTAATTCCAAAACTTCATATCGTTGCAAAATGGATTTTCCTGGAAATATGCAACTGATTTGCATGCGGAAATTATATTCATGACGCGAAGGAGAGTTTGCAAAACAGACAAAATAAACCGGGACTGGAGAAAGCATCATCGGAGAAAGAGCAAACGAAAACGGTCGATACGAAGCTTGACGAAAGTCGCACGCAGGCTCACGCACCTTCGTAGGCGTGTCTCCTTTTTCGCGTCCAAAATATTTCGATTCCACCATTATTGGATTGAAAAATTTGATCCGGATTAACAATTCTGCAATAACGATCGACGAAAAAAAAAACCTTTTAAAAGATCTATATTTCTTCTGAATTTTTTGAAATTCATGTCATTAAAAATAAAACTACTGAGGATTATAAAAAATTTATATATAAGCCATTAAATTCCATACAATAGTAAAATTTTCGGCGTTCAATTGATGGAATTGAGATTTTATATTGCATTTCGAAACGTAATGAATTTTTTACTGGAAGCTATAGAACGTTTTGTTTAACGTGACATAATTGTTCGCTTATTGAATCGGTTTTAAAGTCTAATTGATATATTCCAGAAAATAATATATGTATTTTAAAAATAGAATAAAACTGCAGTGATTCGCCTGACAGAATAATTCTGGTGAACGCTTTCCGTGAATTTCGTCAATGTCAAGTGTAAATGAGCTGTAATTTATTCAGCACATTCATGAATAATTGTTTCTTAAATTATAATAATTACGATTACAATAATTAAAATAATTTATTAAATTTTCACATTATTTGTATAATTATTCATATCATCATTTCATATGTTTATTTTTATAATTATTGCCTATAAATACTTAAAATTTACATAAGTATACTAAAAAAATAGAAAAAATAAATATTTACTTAAATTATTCAAAATGAATCACGTCTAATGAATATTTTCATAGCAAGTATCAACGTGACGTAATTTGGTGCAAGTTATTTTAATTCCAAGCTTAAATAGACACATTTGCATGAGAGTCTCGGAATGAAGGCTTGTATCGGTCGCGGGAGCACGAAGAGAGCAACGAAGGAGGAAAAAAAACGAGAGCTCAGCATCCGGTAACACCTGGAATCGTTACGGGCAGCAGCTTGTACGGATATTACGAGCGTTACGTCGGTACGTGTACCAATTTATGTAGACCCTTACACTCGTGTGCGAATGTGCAAAATATCGCAATATATCGCGAGAAGAGGTTACGAGACCTTTCAGGCAGAAACGAGCTACCGACACGCTCAAAAAGTTAGCGTGTGCTTCATCCCACAAACGAGACTCGCGGTTCTAATCCCCACCTGCAAATTCCCCCTTTAACGAGCACCCTCGTTGCTCGATATTAACCAAAAAATCTTCTGCCACCCTTTACTTTCCCCTTTCTATTTTTAGAAAAATTTTTAAACATGAAAAATGAAAAATATTCGATATCTCTTGTATTTATTTATTTTTTGTTTACGTTTCTCGTGCCTTGTTTTTTCAGAATTTTGATATTTTTTTCGACACGCTACATTTTTTTTTGCGATGTCGGAAAAATTCGAGAATAATAATACTCTGCAGAATTCTATACGCAGAATTTAAAACAATAGAAGGTCAAATACGAAAATCAATACTGGTCGAAACATAAAAAATATTCAAATCCCTTTTTTTACATTTTTCACGTTGCTGGTTCTTTCTATTCTTTCAAAATTTCAATATTTTGTATACTGTTACATTTTTTTGTCGCGTCGGGAAAATATTGCGAAATTTGTTCCTCACATCAGGAATTTCGTTTGAAAAAACTGATGGTCACGAGATCCGCATACCAAAGTTACAAGTTTTCATTCAATATTTCAAATAAAACCTTGTGGTATACACATTTTATTTTTAGTCTCGACGAACTTTGACAGAATACAAATTTTAACAAAAAATCATTGAGGACTTATTGAAAAACATTTTCCCAGATATATATGAGCATTAATAAGTTTTTGAAATATGGTTTCAAAATTGGTGAAAAAATTCATCATATACATATATCTTATACATATATGTATGTAAAAATAAAAAATCAATTTTGCTTTTTATACAAAATTTTTTTTATTATTTTTTTTAAAAAAAGAAATTATTTTTCAATTTTATACTAAAACATTTCAAACAGTCTTTATATTGCACAGAAAATCACAAAATAGAAAAAAGGGTTTTATAAAAAATTTAAGAATCCCCGTTTTTTTTTTGAGTCGAGAAATGTTGAAGAGGAAAAGGTGGAAGGAAAATATTTCGCAGACGACAAAGAGTTATCACGTATACGCTGAATATTCAGAACAGAAGAAACCAACGATTGGTATTCATAAAAAGTAACCTGGGAGTGCAGAACAAAAGAGAGTACGCGAAAAAAGATGGCGATGAGAAGAAGATAGAGAGAGAGAGAAAGAAAAAGAATGAAGTCTCGAAGCTCGTGAAGGAAAAATGATTGTCTATCGCATCGTGCGTGAAAGAATTGTTTGATGCGAGAAAAAAAGTGAGAAAAAAACGGCGACGCGCGATGATAATGACGATAAAGATGAATCGAACCGCTGATGCATTCATTCGCGTTTTTATTTTTATTTTATTTTATTTTTTTATTCTCGTGAAAAAGGAGTGACAGGAAAATTTTTATATTTCTCAGAAAAGCGCACTACATCTACATTCACACTTAAAATATATCTTGTGAGCACAAACTCAAAACTCAAAATTTAATTGATATTAATATCTTGTTAATAATAAATAATAAAAATAATATTTAAAAAAACAACTAAAATTTCACATTTTTCGCGATACTTTTGATTCGGTTGAGAAAGAGAGAATAACAGTAATAACAATCTCAAATTGAAAATATTAAAAGTTTGAATTTTGCTCAAAATATTTTTTGTTGCTCGTTAAATTTTCTGACTAACATAATTATTTTAAAACTTTTCTTCTTATTAAAATTTCAAACTTGAAAAAAGACATTTTCAAGTCTGTTTATTTCAAGATTCTTTTGAACTCGAGTGTACCGAGTTAACTACCTTAATCCTTTCAACTTTTCACATTTCCACGCTTGAAGAGAATAAGATATATTTCTGCGAAAGGATACTTTGGCAAATTTTGCACTTCGATAATTAGTACATGGCGTATCAAAATGATTTATTTTTAGAACACGAGAGAGAATTTGCATTGCGGCGGAGGATCTCGGGCGAGTAAATTGTGCGGAGGCTTGGAATTTCTGGGAAATTACAGGAATAGCAAATTCGAGTATGTATACCTTGCGAAAAGCCCTCATTTATTTTAATCTCGGGGATTCCCGAGTTTCGTAAACAAAGTCAGACTCGAAATCACTATGTACACGTTCTATTCGCTGAAATAACAACTTTGCGATGAATACATGAAACAAAGATAATTGCAATTATATAATATGAAGAAAAATATAAAATATAATTCATATTTTATGATGATTTTTATTTTTAATCAATATTAAATAACTATTGAATAATTTTTAACGAAATTCAGTAAAAAAACAAGGAAATTTTCGTACTTTGGACTCTGGCGTAGGAGCGAATGAGCTGAGAATTTAGCTAACGTTCGGTAGGTAAAGCGTAAAAGCTTGTACTTTGGATTCTCGTGCGAGAGAACGTGAAAATTCGCGTGATAAAATTCCGTGAGCGAAAGGGTTTCCGTTCGGAGACGAGCGTCAAGTGGAACGGAACTTGTGACTTCTGGCACTCTTGTACACGCGCTCCTCCATTAAATATTAACGCACACACGAGTATTCCGACTCCACGCGCGAATTTATATCCAACCGAGTGACATCCACGTTGATTTCTCATCGTGTCGACCTCATTCTCCGTACATACGAATCCCATTATTTTTCAAATAAATGTCTATTTCATCAGTTTTTCGAAGAGCAACTTATTTTTTGGTTATAGTCAGCTCGATTTTTTAAATAATGAACTAAAGTGATTTTAAAAACAATGCTAAATTATTGATATACATATTATTTAATAAAATATATGCGAAAAATTGGTGCGTAAAATACGATTCACTGATTGTTTTATAGAATTGTCAAACTCTGGAAAAATCTTATAAAATTTTAATATATTGTTAATTAAATAAAAAAATTTCAAATATGTTTTTTATATATGTATTTGATAAAAAGTTATACAAATTATATACTTTCGCGGAAATGAAAGACAAAAAAGAGCGAATTGTGAAAAATTTCCCAAAAAGGGGAAAGAATTCGCATGAAAAATAATGAGTAGCCGCGGAAAGTCTAGACGTGAGATATATTCTTCGCTTTTTGCTCGGTCAGGTCCGAAGATTCTTGATCGCGAACTTGTTTCGAGCGAAGATTATTCTCCGCCGGGCTTTGTATTCGTTCGCATTCTCCGTCATCATCCCCGGGATTGTCCTCTCATCAGGACGAAATGAGGAGAACCCAAAAAAAAAGAACTCGAATCTCTGACCGAGAGAGCGTGCCAGGAATGGCCAGAAATAACAAAAGGATTCTGCGTTGAAATGTCGATAGAAATTTCAAACATATTGTTCAACGAAATTCGTCATTTTATTTCCAAATCCCCATCACCGGAGCTTTGACAAAATCACAAAAAAAGCGTCGCAATAAATTTCTATTACTTTCTGAAGCTCAGCACTTTTTAAATTGGACGTAATTTCGGACACGTTAAAAAAAAAAGAAACAAAATTATCAAAAGCGTTGGTGAGCTGGAGACATTTGGAAATAAATAAAATGAAATCGGGAAGCGTAGCCCGGACCATTTTCCAATTTTCCCTCGATTGAATACCTGCAATTACGAACGAGATTTGAAATAATCGAGCGAGAGATTCGACAGAGGATTCTGGCGAATGGTCGCTGTGAAAAATCGATCGCGAACGGGACAGCGTGAAACGGTGGATTTTGTCCCTGACCGTGTGTATTTCCCCGGGTCTAGCTTTTCCTTCTTTAGGCGATAGATGAAGAAAAAAAAAAGGAGAGAGGCGTTCTTTCACCGCGGAGCCCCGGCGCTGCTCTCATCCCAGAGCTCTCTTTGCTCTGGGAATGGGATTTTACGGTAGGAAAAAGTAGCGCCTCGCGAGAGACCGGAGACAGAAACGAGAAAATCGAGAGAGATGAAGAAAGGGAGGGAAAAACATTTAACGGGAATACAACTGTACGGTGAATTCTTTTATGGCGATAAAACAATTGATTAAAAACGAAAATAAAGGAAGAATGGAAAAGAAAACAATGAAGTAGCGTGACCGGAACCACATAACGAAAAAAAATACTTTTTTTTAAGTAAAACTTTATTTTTTAACCACATTCAACAGCATTGTCCAAGAAAAATCTGATTTGAATTCACCGCAAAATTCATTTTGTGGGTCTAAAAATAATCTCTGATAAAAAATCATAAAAGAGAACTCGAAGCAAAAATAAATACATTGATAAGTTTATATATTAAACAAATAGATAAAAATTTAAGAAAAATATATGTAATTTATTTACAACCTAGATAGGGATACAAATGAAACTCTTTATACAAAACACTCTCGTGTATAACCTATAAGAATTAAATTCGTCTTTAAGAAATTTTTAGTAAAAAATTAAACAGTCGATATTCATTAAATTAAAAAAAAAGCAGTCAATCAAGTATTCGTCTGTATAAAATAAAATTTTCATTGATAATTTTGATTAACCGTAATAAAATTCGATTGTGTAACTAAAATAATTTTATATGTGGAAAATTGTAATGGAATATTCATTTTCGTTGTATTTACATAGAAAAAGCTCGAAATTGGTATAGATGAACGAAAATGAGAAAATAGTGAATATGCAGTAGGGTCGATGGCGAAAAAATGTGACAATTTTCCAAGACTGGAATAAATTCGTGCCTGAAAATGGTTTTCTCCGTAATTTAGTGAATTTCAGCGCGGAAATTGCGTATAAGTTTGCTCGAATATCGCCTTTTGTTTCCAGACGACTGCGTTCCCGCTTACGCTTCTCGGAATCACTTATAGTCGCCTTTATTGTGTGAGTTTTCATGCATCTGAGCGTGTCGGTAGGATAAATGCGTGTGTGCGCGCGCGGGAGCGTAAGAAGAGATACCACCCGCATCACACACGGAGAACACGCGATTCACCGCGCGTTCGCCCTTTCTCTCTTTTCCACCCGGCCGAAATATTCGCGAGGGGAATCCGGATTGAATATTTCGCTGAATCTCACTCTTAAATTCCAAAAACTCATACAGCATAAATTCCATATATGTGGGCAACTAAATTTCTATTTCCTTTAAAAGAATTCATCGTTGCGCGATGAGTCAAGCGAGAAATTCATATTTGTTTAAATAAAATCGTGTATTGGCTAGAGTATTTCCGTTATTGAAAATTATCCCTCCGTTTACTGAATTTTTATATTTTTAGCACTGAATATAATTTCTTGTATATTTCGGTCGTATTGCCATTATTTTTTACAGTTTTGTTCGTAAAGAATGTCTTCCGTATAGCAAATAAGCTAAATAAATTATTTTTGTATAAATCCCCTTCAAGATATTCGCAAAAAATTTGATAGAAAATTTCCCGAACATAATAAAAAAATGCTATACTTTTATTTGCAGCGTAAGCCAAGAATTTATATAGAAAAATTTAAAAAACCGATCAAAAAATGTTTTCGACTTTGTTCAATATGAAAATTAAATTTTTATCTTTCGTCGCAAATTCAGTTATTGAATAGACGAAAATGAAAAAGAGAGACCGCGAATTATGAAAGAGAATTTCGCATTTTTCGCAATGTTTTATTTTAGATAAAAAAATCTTTCGTCAAAGCTTCGTGCATTGAAGGGCGACGTAAAAAAAAGAGAGAGAGGCGGGTGAATGACGACAGAGGATTTGGCGAACAAAGAATTCGCATTTTACTTTGGGAGGGGAGGGGAGGGAGGAGAAGGTATGAAATAAGTTTGTATGCGCACGGCGTTAGGAAAGTTTCGTCCGCAATGCTTTGTACCGAGAGTTGATACGGTTCGGGGCGAAGAAAAGAAGGAGGGGAGGATTAAAGCGGATATGACTCGGAGGAGTAACCAGTTTCGCTCTCTCCCCGTCTTTTTATCTCAGAGCACCGAGTTAAATCGTGAGTCTGTGTACGGCTCGTGTTTACACGAGCGAAGGACAAAGCGCGAGGAAAGGGACTCGTTATCCTGCCGCGAAGGACGGACAATATTCGCTCTTGGCCCTCTCGCGACTGCACGCTCTCTCTCTCGCGAAACAAAGGGATTCATAAATCCTCCGCACTCGCCTTTGGCGCGACTTATGGAAAAGTCACAAAGAAATATTCCGAAAAGAGAATCATTTTTTTCCTTTAATTCTTGGAATGAAAAGACTGCCAACAAAAGGCATTTTAGCTAAATGGAAAATTCTAGTAGAAAATATACTTGAGGAACGAATAAAGAAAAATCCTACGGAACGAATAAAGAAAAATCCTACCATAACAATTTTTTTATTAAATTTAAAGTAATATTTAAAAATAATATATAAAATTTATTTAATACTATTTTTTTTATTTTTTATAAAATTCTAGTAGAAAATATACTTGAGGAACGAATAAAGAAAAATCCCACCATAAAATTTTTTATTAAATTTAAATTAATATTTAAAAATAATATATAAAATTTATTTAATACTATTTTTTATTTTTCTTATTTTTTTTTCATTAAAAATAATAAAATTATGATATGAAATAATGAATTTTCGTATAAAAAATTGGTTTTGTCGAAATATTGTGTTCGGAGGTTTGATAAAAAAATAAAATAGAGCTTGATGTATGCATTGAAAGGGAATAAAAAAGTTGTCGGTTTTTGTTGAGAACGGTGTGAAATAAATGCGAAACGAAGGAGGAGGCAAATCCTCTGGCGGCTCGTTTTTCACCGCGCACTACAAATAAGCATCTCGTTACGGGAATCGACCAACGACTGTGTGCGCGGTCATTATATCGACGTGTGCTGAGAGGTTAGGCAAAGTGCGTGAATTTGCTCACGGACGCACACACGGCGAGGTGAGAGAAATAAGCAAGAGTACATAATAAAACGAAAGTACCCGCGAACGAGTGCCTAATTGCCTCATTGCGTAACTCTCATATTCCACACGTCCCCATCGTTTTCTCTCATTCCGAACTCGAACACAGAAGTAAAAACGAATTACGCAAAAATTTTTCGCCACTATCCGCTCATTTTCTCCCTTAACGACAAAACTCCGACAATATAAGATACAAAATTGCAAAATCTCGTTTAAGAATTGCATACTCCGTAACAACGATCCCAGTAAAAAAAAATAATTATTTTTAATTTTTAAATAAATTATACAAACAACTTTAATAAAATTTTAATATTATTTCTAGAAAAACATATGTGAATAAAAAATGTGAATGGCATGGTCAAAAATACTGTAAAAAATGTATTTATCTTGACGTAAAAGAATTTTTTCTTCAAATTGCATGAAAATAATGTAAAAAGAAATAAAATATGATGCACAGGGCAAAATTTCGAACATTACGTGTATTCCAATTACGAATTAAAGAAGGTAATTTGAGAAAATTGCATTTGTTTCTTTTCTTACAATCATTATTATATTTCAGGTAGAAAACTTGCACGGGAAGCAACGAGTCATATTTGAGGAGCGAAGAGTCGGGAGAGAGAGAGAAAAAAAAAGGAGAGAAGAAGAAGAGAGTTCATCAGTGAGAGAATTGCAAACAGGAAGTGGTATTCCGGTCGGACGTTTCTAGTTTTTTTTTTCTTTTTTTTTCACCTTTTTTTGGCGTGCGAAGGCTCACGATCCGAGCTGGGAGGCTCTGCTCTCCCTTCGCCCTTTCGCTCTTGGAGAACACTTGAGCAACCGACTCACGCTCGCGACGCGCCCGACGCACCGGCAAGGTGGGTGCACGCGTTATTTTGTTCCATGCCTCGACAAACTACGCTCTCAGCCACAAGCATTTTTATCTCTCTATCGAATTAAAACGCATCGCCATTCTTCGAACCTCATTCCCGACCAGGCTTCACTTTCCTCCCGGCGATTATAAGAACCTCCACCACACTTTCCATTCTTCGATTACCAAACAATGATTAATATTATATACGATTTTATTTTTATTCCGATTTATTTCTTATTTAAATTAAATTAACTTCTTACTGGTTTCAGCTTGGTATTCATAAAATTAATAAAAAAATTAATAATATTAAATAAAAAGTTAGCATTTTTTTTATTTATATTATTTTCACGTTAAATAGCCTCCACTTTCCATATTCTTCGATTACCAATCATTTATTAATAATACGATTTTATCTTTATTCTGGTTCCTTTTTTTAATATAATTAATTTCATACTGGTTTGAGCTCGTGATTAATAGAATTAATAATTTGAACTGATTTTGATGAAAATTCACTATATTATGGTAAATATATTGCCTGAATTAAGAATAAAATTATTTACAAGGAAATTAATAAAATGAAAATAATAGATAAAAAATGAAAATTTTATTTTATTCTATGATATATTTATTTGAGGACAATGATATAAATTGGTTGAGGGCAGTTGTGAAGGAATGTTAATATTTAAAACATTCAAGATAGTGGAGGGAGTCTGGCGTTATCGCAACAAGACGGTTTTCTGTTACAGAGTGAAAATTGATCCGGCTTATCTATATAGCGTAGACGTTTCTCATCGACCGTGGTAATTAAATGCTTGTCGAAGGATACCTGGCCATTGAGCTACCGTTAATTGACGACGATGCTGACAAGAATACTCCAATGATTTAAGGATCAACTTTGGTATTAAATAGCGATCTCGAATTTATCTTAAATAGAGTTTAGTTGAGATGGAAAATTTCAAGTTTATTTTAAATACAAGAACTTTAGACTTATTTTAAATAAAATTTCAAAAACAAACCGTTTAATTTTTATAAGAAATTGAAATTTTATTTTATTGTATAAATAATTATAGAAATTTTTAGAGAGAGAATTTTATGAAAAAAACGCGAAAAAAAACTCGCATTTCCGCTGTATTTTCATGATTCGATGAATTTAGACATTGGAAATTAATTAGAAAATAATTGAGACAATTTTTTGCACCGATATCTCGCAAGAACGGCTGGGATATTTAGTTTCGATGAGTTCGCAGAAAAACGCGGGGAAAACGAGGCGAAGGAAAAACGCAGGAATGGAAAAATGCGCGAGCGTGTCGAATCTCACATCCGTCGGATCCTTGAAGAAATTTTATAACTCCCGGGGCCGTGTGTGCACGCGACGATATCGAAGAAAAACGCGCGAATAATTGTTGCGTTTCTAGAGCCAATTGCGAACGAAACGGACGGAATGGTGGCGTGTCTTTGCGAGGAACGTCCAGAGAGTGTGTGCCCGAGGGCCCGTATCCATATTTTTTTCTCATTCGTCCGTTCCTCGCCATTCTTCTCTTTTTTTTCCCCACTTTATTAAAAAAAAAAGAAAGGAAGAGAGCGAACGAAAAAAAAATCGAAGAAGTTGAAAAAAAGGCACGCATCGTCATTATTATCAGCGTTCTCGTAATTATCATCATCGTTGCTCAAACTACGATGTTCTCTCGTATTTTCTCTCTTCGCTCGCTCGCATTTCTTCGAGTCTTGTCTCCTGTCCTTGGACACGAAGCCAGAGGGAGAGGAACGCAGACGATGACCAAAAAGACGGGGAAGAGCCAGAAGGGAAGAAACGAGCGCGAGAGCCGGACGAAAAAAGCAAAGGGAAAAAAGGGATTGCGAAATAACACGGATAAAGAATCCTCTAATATGGGATCTCGCGTGAGCCAACTGCCAATTCCGATGGAATCGGCTCTATTCCCTCTCTCTCTCCTTTTTTTTAAAACAAAAAGGGTGCACGACGAGTGTATCTTCGAGTTTGTCTCGTTTCGAGGAATTCCGAACAAGATACACACGCTACATTGAGATTCGTTGAAAATTTTTCTAAATTGCCAAAATCGTTCCTACATACAAGAAAAAAAAACGACAAAATTATCAAATATTTCTATACTCTCAACTTGTATCAACCTCTAAACGGAAAATAAAAATATAACGTTACAGGAGTCATGTAAAAAAGTAAATTTCTTTTAAAGTTTTGCACGATTTAGAAATCTTTATATGAATTGTGTCTGAATAGATGTAATAAATTATTATTTTTTTATGTCATTTTCCCTGAATAAATCTATGAAAAATGGTGTCAAAATTGAAAATAATTCTATAAACGCTTTCAGAGTAATGAAATTTTTAAATATCAGATTTTTAAATATGTTTAAAAAGAAAAAAATCGTATATTTATCCTGAATATAAGCAACAAATAATTGCAGTCAAATTAATTTCGTATAATTATTTTATAATTATTAGAATAAAGTTACAATTCATTGAAACTATACATTTTTCTTTTTTTTATTGTTATTTAATTCATGCTAATTACGAAAGTGTGTTCAACAGAAAAAAAAATGTCCAAATTTATAATCCGAATCTGAAATCTATAAAAAATTTCTTATTAGTAAAAAAAAATGGAATCACTTTTTAAAAGTTTCACAAAAATTAACTCGTCGTCAAAGACGAAAGGAATTTTTCATTTCAGCAGGGTTTTCAGAGTTTCTTATTTTTCATTCGAGCATAGAAATGCAAATTCGGAGCTCGAATTTACGACGCCCGAGTGGAAATAAAGCTGTCGAATATATATACGTTGTGTCAGGTAAAGAAAAGCGAATTTTAACATTTCGCTCGAAGTTAATTCGGGAGGGTCAACGTCCCGGCGTCGGAGATACAGAGTTTCGGCTTGCCGATAAGAAACGTTTTCTGGAAGCAAAATTCAATCCTCTCGTGGAATTCAAGACGAGAAGTATCCCCGTTGTTAAAAGTCATCGTTTCGTGTGATCGAGTTACATCACGAGCGAGAAGAAGGGAAACGTATAGGGACGAAGAAAGAGCTAGAGAGAGAGAGAGAGAGAAAAAAAAGAGCGAGATGGATAAAAAAAGCGAAAGATGCCTCTTTGTTTGCAATCTCAGCATTATTATCGATTTCGTCGTAAACAAAAGCATGACGAATCCCGAGATGCACCTCTCTTTCTCTCGCTCAAGCGATATACGGAGTATCAAGTATTTCAAAAACTTTGATGCACACGATGACGAAATAGACCGCTCGTTCGATGCGATCATCCTCGCCGCGAGGTAACGAGAGAATGATTATTCACATCGGAATTTTCTCAAGACTCGCTCGCACGCGAAAAAAAAAAGCGACGCGATGCAATCCCAGCTTACTTTTTTGTCCGCTCGCTGATTTTGCAGGGAATAACATTATTATTCTTACGGTAGAACAGAAATAGAAAGTCATTTTTAGGATCGGCGAAAAAAAAAAGTGCGACTCCCTGTCGGTTCTTTAGTCACGCTTTTTCAAATCGTCGGAACGAACGTGCGGAAAAATCTTGAGGACCGTGCCCGAGAGTGTGCCAGAATGGACGAGCGAAAAAATAAAAGAAAGAATGGGGAGAGAGAGAAAATTCACGAGGGAGTCGCGAGAATTGTGAGCATTGTGCTCGGCCTTTTCTCGTATTATACTTTTTCTACCGGAACCAAAGAGACGTCCAGGCAGAAAGAGAGACGAGCGAGGAAAAGACTTGTACCTCATTCTCGTATATTTGCACACATTGCTATGGCTGAAGGCTTAAAAACGGTTTGAAAATATTTATTATAAAAAAATATATATATAGTGGCTCCAAAAAAAAATGCTATAAAAGTTCTTGCCTCGTTTTTTAAAGTTCGCGTAACGTTTTTGAACAAATATTTAATTTTATTTTTGAAAAAGTATATTTTAAAATAATATTTCGTACATTTTCAGCTAACTTATAGTTCAAACTGTTACTAATATCAATTAATAATTAACTAATAATAAAATTGTTCGAATGAATTATCATAAAAATGATGAAAATTGCTGGTTGTGGAATAATTAAAAAAAATAAACAAATTAAGGTTTAAAAAAATACACATGTGACTTTATACATAATTTTTCAGATCAGATGAATAAATTTCATATTAATCATTGAAAACTAGAAAAAAATTGAACAAGAAGGTATAAATTCAATCAAATTAATTACAGTTGATAAATCTTTTTCTTTGGGTCTGTTTGTCTTATGAATTCTTAATAAAGAGTTCAAATTTTAATATTTCCAGGCCAGCGAGAATCGTTCCGCCATTTTCCAGGTGTCAAAGCACTCTGGTCTCTCCCTCCCGCCTCCAGGAAATAAAACGCGAATAGAAGGCAGTAAATAACGCAGCTGCGTCTCGCAGAGAGCTGAATGCAGAGAATTAAAAAAAAAGAGAGAGATTTGAAAAAATAAAGAAAAAGCGGTGCCTTCGTCCACGTGCCGTTAAATTAACCGGAAATTCACTCAATTTCTTTTTCCCGCTGTCTCGAATCTTTGTCTCGTAATCTCGCGCAATTTACTGCGCAATATATTGTCTCGAGAAATCCTCGATGAAATCCTAGAGTATTATTTTAATCCTGACAGCTTTATTGATCTGCAAATTAGCAGATAAGTAATTTCACTTTCAGCGAACTTTGCTCTCCTGGGCTCTAAATAGCAGAAAATTTATCCGGCCCGGAGTAAAACTATCATTTTATGGAAAGGACTTTGATGGTCGACAATTATCCTGCTTTATCCTCTAGTCATCCTGATAATCGTGAATATCGTCCTTGCATAATTGGGAATTTCCATGCAAAATTCGCAACAAAATTAAAAAAAATTGTATATACCAAATTAAAAAAAAAAGTTAGACGAGATATAGATGTGGAATTTAAAAAAATTAATAAAACTTTGCATTCTCAGCAGATCCATCGATTCATCAGCCGTATATTATTTCTCTCCCCCTATCAAATTTTTAATCATCGCTTTTCGAGTTTCACCCTTGCAGAGCCCAAAATTCAGACGCAAAAATTCGCACAGGAATCATAAAAATTTTCTTGTTCCACTTAATTTACCCAAAGCGGAATAATTACGTGGAAAAAAAAGGAAAAAAAAACATTTATTTTAATTGACAGTTTCATTTTTCCATGCAATTGTCTTCCATTTGTGAGCAAATAGAGTGATAAAACTCGGCATTCTCAACAGATTATTATTTTTTATCTACCGCTATCTTCTTTTTCTTGACGTATGTATGGAGTTTTATTTTTTCTTTCTTTCTCGTTTTTCTGTTTCATTCAGCGTTCATGTCGGTCAGCTTGGTTGCGCGGCGAGTGGATGCATTGTCGATGCACCCAGGCGGAGAACTCGCCTCGAACTGGAAAATGACTTTCCGCGAAACGATTACGCGACGAACGAGCGAGTGCGCTCGCCTCCTCCGCATCCTCCCTCCCCCACTCCGTCTCTCGTCGTCGACCTCGCCAAGTTTATACTTCGTAACAGAATTACGTTTTGTCACTCCTTCTTTCTTCCTCTCGCCAATTTTTCAATGAAAATTCGCCGTAGCTCCATAAAAAACGGAGAAATTTTGCGATCTTATCCTCGAATGATACACCAAGAACGAAAAATTTCTTTAAAACTTGAATTATTTTGCTCGGTACGGTAAACAAAATATAATTTAACGAATATGTTCAATTTTCGTCAATTGTAGAAACAAATAATTGTTGAAAAGCCACAATATAAAACTGCATTATTATTAGTCGTGATTATACAGCAGTCGTAGTCGTGACTACTTTTTTTTTGGAAAAATCACTTTTTTGACTATAGTTGACTGAAATTTTTTACTCACGCATTACTTGTTTAAATAAATATTTTTATATATTTTGCCAAAGATTTGAAAAATTCAAAGGTGTACAATTGCATCGTATGCCCAGGAAAAAACATTTTATCCATTATTTTTGTTTGGCGTTTCGATTTAAAAGTATTCCAAACGTAAAATATATTTAGAGCCATTTCTATTAACAAAATTCACGAAAATTTACACATGATTCGTTATTTTTATCCCGCACCTTTAGAAAAAATTTTAGTTTCAAAAATATAATTGCTACAACACTTCATTATTTGAAATAATTACCCTTGAATGTAATTAGACAAAAATTTGTTTAATTTACAAAAAAAAACTATCATCGAAAGTATTTAATTTCCTTAAATTAAACAAATTCTACAATGTTCAACTTTTTTTTCTCAGTATATTTAAAATAGTAAAAAAATTTCTCATTTTCGAGTCGTACAAAGTTTATTCAGGAAAAAAAAATTAATAACAAACATATAATTAAATACAAAAGTTTTGGTTCTTGGATGGACGATCGAACGGAAACAAATTTAATACTGTTGCTCGTTCGTTCGTTCGTAAAGCTTTTGCTGGTGAACTTTGTGAAAAGTTTTCAAATTAAAGGGAAATTTGTGAACAACGTGTCGCAAAGTACGACGAGATACGTATACAATGTATGGATCACATTACCGGGAATATCAGCGAGGCTTGTGGTGATTCGCAGAAGCGAGCGATATGCGGCTCGAGGAAAACCATAAGGGTGAACGCAGAAGGGAAATGAGGGAAAAGGGGGTGGCGCGGAGAAAAATTGATCGAATACGTGGAAAACGAAGCCCTTTACGGCACGTGATGCGAAAAAAAATTTCTCAATTTTCGCAGGAAAACTCGCAAAAGAAGGAAAAAAAAAACAACTCGAACGAAACGAAAAAAACCGTATCGAGTTGTTTTTCCTTTCGTATTTCCATTTTTCCAAACGTCAGGGAAAAAAATTATCTGATTCGAACACAGTGAACGTATCAATATCGATTTAAACCTTCATGTGTATTTCCAAATATAAAAAAATGTATACGTAAAATTCTCATAAAAATTATTCAACGTTTTAACAATTTGAAATTCACGTTGTATAGATTTTTAAATAAAATATTTATATGAATATAAATACTAAAACGTTGGAATATGTATAGACATGACAGTAAAACGATCAGGCTTGTCCCAACATAGTTGGAACGCTACAAAAAATACACCCACTGTTACGGAAAAAAACACCCTCTGTCTTTTCGATCTCTTTTACTTTCGACACCATATTATTTTCTTCAGTTTGAGCGAGTTCACGCATAAAAATATTTTTTTTCTTTTTTAGGCTGTGTTCATGTAATACATAATTAACATGTTATATTTATATATACTTCCATTTTACTTTCTATGTTTATTCAATAGAAATAAAATGTGATTATGTTATAGAAAAAAATAACATAATAACGTATGTTATCATTGGAAATACGACAATGCTTTTAATAACTCTATTAAAAGCTCGTCGACCATATACTTTTATGCATGGTACATAATTGAAGTTTACACTCTAATGAATTGCATGAGACGTGTGTTTAGGTTGTTTGAAAGTTCACACTAAAAATACATTTCTTTAAAATCAATAAAGAAACGCGCGCTGTCGATTTCTCACATGCAAAAATTTGAACTTTGTCTAATTTTGACAGAATACTTTTTATTTACTTTATGATATTTGTACTAAAAATAAAAATTATTTCATAAACTCGAATCATTTCTTTGAGTACACAGCGAATAAAAAAATTTAAATCAAATATACACCACGTCATATTTCGCCAATATTAAAATGGAATAGTTGAAGAAACAAAGCCACAGCAATAAAAACAATTTGTATCAAATTATACATTGTTCGACATATTTTTCAAAGCAATTCAAGTTTTAAACAAATTATTTTTACCGCGGTCAGGAAACTGGAAAAACGTTCTATAGCGTATTAAAAATGTAACAGCGACGGTTTATTGTCATACTTTTAATGATACATTTGTTCGATCGAACTTGATTCAACAAAGCTTTTATTTCTCAGTGGAGAATGAATAAATCGTACATTGCAGTTTTTCCTGAATTGTGGACAGAGTAGAGACATCACGGACGAGAAAAAAAAAGGTGAGAGCGAGAGAGAGAGAGAAAGAAAAAGAGAGAGATGAGAGAAAACGACACACAGGTAGTCCGATAGATGATCCGAAGAATAGACCAAAAAAAGAATGGAGAATAAAAAGAACGTGTCCAGACCGGTACGAAAACATCGATGGACGAGAGCGATATCCCTCGTGACGTTTCTCTCTCTTCTTGCCCGAAGTTTTATTTTCTCATTGGACGAGAAAGGGCGAAAGGGAGAAAAAAAAGGTTCATCGATTCGATTTATCGAAACAAAGGCAAATAAATATTCCATTTTTCTCTCCATCTTTTTTTTCTCCTCTTTTCGACGCATCTCCCTTTTTTGTCTCCGATAATCTCTCTCTCTCTCTCTTCCCGGACGATAAATGAGCGAGAAATGTAAAGTAGCGTCCGTATCGTTATTTTATTTGTGTTAAACATGTTACACGCCATGTTACCGAGATACTACGATAAATTATTGCGGCACGAGTTGACGCGATGACTCGTGCTCCGTCCAAATTTATCGGAACGATGCTCGCGCTCGGCCCGAAACGTCGATTATACTTTTTTCCCCATTTTTCTTCATTACGTATTTCGTTCACGTTTTATCGGAACTCTACCGATTACGATATTGGAAAAATTGACCAATATTTTCGAAAGGCCTATCAAAATATTTATTGAAAGAAAGAAAAACGAAAGTTTGTACAAAATATGAAAAATAAATATAAAAATGGGGGCCATTATATCATCAAAATGAATGTTTGTGCAAAATTTCAGCAAAATCCGCGGTGACAGCTATATTCGGAAGTGCACCCATAAAAATAAAGTTAAATAAATAAATTAAATTCTTAAATTGAAAGTCACAAAAATTTCGCAAACAAAAAATTGTTAAACGATACTCAAATTGTATTTGGCACGCATTTTTAACGGTTCAAGAGTGACGTTTTTCTCAAAATGAGTATTTTCTTGCCACGTTCCCGTCATATATCCCGAAATAGAAAAAAAAGCGGAGAATCCCGTGGAGAGGGTAAAAGAGACCGACGAGAGAGACGTGTATATCCGCAGACGTCAATCTTCGGGCCGCGATTTTTTTTTCTCTCGCGCGTTCGCTTTATTTACTTACGAACGAGCGCGGAAAATATACGGCCGGGAAAGGGAGTTCCTCTGCAGCAAGAGGTGCGGGTATAATGCAGTTTGACCGTCTGGAAAGTGCTCGCACAATAATCCCGAGAAATATACGACCCTCCACAATTTATATGAGCCTTTTCACGCCGACTGGAACTCCCTCAAAAGTTCATGACACTACGATTCGACTTTGTGATTTTTACACTATTCATTTCTCGTTGAAAAACTTTGAAAAATAACTATTTGTACATTTTATTCTCATTTTTGTAACAAATTGTTGAAAAATTTACAATAGGATAGAAAATATATTTTTAAAGCGTTAAGAATTTTGCAAATAAATTATTATGGTGGAACTATAATAAGAATACGTTCCTAAAAAATTAAATTATTAAAGGATTAATTTTTACTACAAAATATTGTACATACAAATGAACTCCGATGTCAGATTGTTCTAAACCGAAAAATGTTTATTATAGAATTTTTTTTATATTTCAATTTTTTTTCTTTTTTTTTGTAATTTATAAAAAAAAAGAGGAAAGAAAAAATTGTGCAAAATCTGTGTGAAATTTTTCCCAACTAATTCTAGTAACTTTGGCTCGTCGGAATTTCGAGAGTGTGAATGAGTTTCGCAGTTTGAGGGAGAGACGTCTACGGGATCGACGGGACGTTGAAATTGTTGAAAAATTTACAATAGGATAGAAAATATATTTTTAAAGCGTTAATAATTTTGCAAATAAATTATTATGGTGGAACTATAATAAGAATACGTTCCTAAAAAATTAAATTTTTAAAGGATTAATTTTTACTACAAAATATTGTACAAACAAATGAACTCCGATGTCTAATTTTTCGAAACTGAAAAATGTTTATGTTAGAATTTTTTTTATATTTCAATTTTTTTTCTTTTTTTTTAATTCATAAAAAAAAGAGAAAAGATAAAATTGTGCAAAATTTTTCTAAATTGTCTCATAAATGTCTGTGTGAAATTTTTCCCAACTAATTCTAGTAACTTTGGCTCGTCGGAATTTCGAGAGTGTGAATGAGTTTCGCAGTTTGAGGGAGAGACGTCTACGGAGTCGACGGGACGAATTTCTAAACGGAACGCGCAAAAGTTCCGGGAGAGCGTTGTTTAGCACGAGCACGCACGGGTCTCTCTCTCTTTCTCTCTCTCTCTGTGTTTCGTACAATGCAACGACAACAAGCCATTGTTGGAAGGAGAGTCCTGATGTACTCTTCTCGCACCTGGACAATAAAGCGCCTACGAAAAGCCCGACGCGAGCCTTATTTTCTCCTGAATGCCCCAAGAATATAAAGCTCGCGCACGGCCCTTATTTTTTAAATAGATTATTCACGCGCGACTTCCTGCGCAATCCAATCCAACCAGACTCTATTCCGACAGTTGATTGAAGTGTCAAACAAATTGTAAATAAAACGATACGAAATTGAATACTTCATCAAAATCAGTATAAATACATACTTTATAAATACTTTGTTTTGCATTTATTAATACAATATATTGTTTTTTTTAAAGAATAATTTTATTAAAAAACTTGAAAAATAATTTTTTTAATTATAGAGAAAGGGAAGATATTACAAATTGAAAGTTTCAAACCACCTACAAAAATATACATTTTTTTTCGATTTTAACAGAGTCTATTCGATCGGAAATTGACCGTAGATAACGAAAATGATAATTATTCAGAGCGAAATCCAAGAATTCATATTGAATGAGGCAAAAAACCAATTTTTGGATCAGTTTTTTTCAATTTTTTAATATGAATTCTTGAATTTCGCTCCGAATAAGTAGCTTTTTCGTTATCTACAGGAAATTTCCGATCGAATAGGCTCTTAAAATCGAGAAAAAAAAATTC
>JAPYYW010002326.1:0-22715 GCA_030522545.1 Cremastinae sp. A BG-2022a | reverse complement strand
TGTGGTTCAAAAATATTTGTTTGGACGTATGCAACCCAATAATTTGGTCAAAACAACAAAATTTTGTTTATTTCGACAAATTTTTTTTCTCAGTGTAGGGAATAAAAATGAAAAAAAATCGAGCGGCCTTTTTTCACCAACAATATACGCGAGTACACAAAATGAAGCGAATCTCAGGGATTAATCGCGTTGCTGGCGTTAAGCATCCACTAAATTTTTCTCTCCGGCATATTTCGCGGATAATGTGATTTCTCGTAAATTGAATTCTCCTCTGACGAAATACGGGCGTCGAGCCGGAATCGAATAAAATTAGTAATTCTATCAGTCTCGGTCTCATTGAAGTCACGGAACGGAATGGTGGGAAGGGTGGAGGGAAAAGGAGAACAAATGGCAACTTTTATGAACTGAGAACTCGCTGATGAATGCCAGTAATTAAACGGTGCAGAGACTATTTCCGCGGAAAGGGAGAAAATAAATAAGTCGAACGTTCGCCCTTCTTTTTTTTGCGCCTGCTCTCTCGCGCAGCGTTTTTTCAAGTTCTCAGCGCGACGGACGGAAATCGTCGCATCGACGGCTCCGAGAGACGTAAATTCAAAAAGGCTTCGATCCTCTCTTTTCAAGCTCGAGAAGACGCTTCTCAACGCCGCGGACCATTATTCTTCACCCTGGAACTCGAGACGCCATTGTGTCGAACTTTTTCGATTAAAACTTTCGTTAAAATTTTTTTTTTTAATATTTATTTTCGCTCGGACTCCTTTGTTCTTATCGGGGACACGAGAAAAACACGCTGTCATCGATTATTGCTGCGCATTAACGAAAATTTGAAGAAAAAAATGTAATTTGCGCGAGAGTAACGCGATGAGGGAAAAAAATAGGACGGGAAAATACACAACAGCGAGGGTTGGAAATAAAGAAAATTCAGTCGGAATATCGAGGAAAACAAAAAGGCGAATGGGCAAAGTGAGAAAACAGAATGTCTCTCTTGGCCTCGCTATATATCACTCTTCGACTTTTCTCGTCCTGCCCGGCATCTTCGCTTATTTTTCGTACTTTGGAACTCGAGAAGTTTATAAGCCGATTCCAGAGGAGAAAGAATTCTTGGAGCGAGTGTCATGCCGTCGTTTATTCTTCCTGCCCTAGACGTACATTGAAACGGATACCAAAAACTTTTTCGTCTTTTTGTTCTTTTGCCAATTCACGGTTCACGACGCTGACGGAGGCGAAAGAAAGATAAATTTTTCCTCAATAATATATATCGCTTATATTCTATACAATTCCGATTAATGAAATATGTACACTCAAAATATAAATAAATAATGACGTTCGATTATTACTAATTATTTAGTAGAAAATTATTACATTAAAAAAATAATGCTTATTACGATTTATTGTATTATAATTTACGGTTATAACTTTTTTATCGATATTGAACATATATATAGTGCGAAAATAAATTAAAACAAAAAAATAACGCGATTTGCTCATTTTTCGAAAAATCCAAAATATTCTAAATAATATTAATGTTTTTTTTTTGAATAACGAATCTTTGAAAAGAAAAAATTTAATCCGAGAGATGAGAAAGCGCGAAAGTGACGAATAATTTTCGTGCAACCAATTAAAGTGGAGAGGGCTCGTTGACGAGAATCGAGGAAGACGCGGTTCGCAGCGAATGGAAAGGGGTTTTGAGGAAACAAAAAGTCTTCCTTTTTATCCCGTCAGTCCGACGTCGAGGGATGCGCGGACGGGTAAAGGCAGAAGAGAAGAAAAGGCAGTAAGAAAAGCGAAGAAACGTTGACGGAGAAATAAGAAATGCAAAGAGAGAGAGAAGAGTGAGACTTGGACGAAGGAATAAGCGAAACGCGCGCTCTCGATGGCTTTTCTCGGTCCTCCGTGGCGCTTCGGGAATCTCTGGATCTCCGGTTCGTGGGTGCGATATAGAAACGCGAGGAAAAATGACGAACAGCGAACAAGAGAGAGAATAGGCGAGAGAGGAAAAAGGAGAAAAAGAGGGAAAAAGCGCGAAGAGCGAGAGAGAGAGAGGGGGGGGACTGGAAAAACGCCGGGAGGAGCTGCGGAAGGCGTGAGGATGAGGTGGAGAAGGGAGGGGAGGGGGCCGCGAAGAAGGGAGTGAATGGAGCATACAGCGTGGATGAAGCTTCGGCCCGAGTTAGCAGTCGATGCGCACACGCGACGCGCTCCGGATCGAGTGGGCGCGCGTTTTCTCCATTTTCAAATAAAAAAACAAAACAGAGAAATTATCGTCGTTCCCGGTGGAACTTACTGACGGTGTCCAGGAATCGCTCGAATACTTTTTATCGCTATATAATACGAATATCTTACCACACTCGTCCTTTCCAGATTAATTCTCGCCAGTGAAAATCCCGTTTTGCCCACCCTGTGAAATATGATTGTCGTCAGTTTGTTACGTGACTGAAATTTTGAGTGCACCGGCGAGGCGTGGCGGCGAGAAACAAACGCACGGAAAACCGAAGACCTCGAACGAGGTAAACAAATGTTCTGTGTCCTTTATTTTCTCCATTTTCACAATTTATTTGACACTTTGAAAAATTTACTATACTCAAGAAAAAATTTGGGCGAATATGTCTCGACGACGTATATGCTTCGAGCACGATTTTTTAAATTATCGTTTTGGGAAAAATTTTGTCGAATATTATATTTTTAACTGGCTCGATCGTATCAAGTTTTGTCGTCGCTATTTTTAAGCTCGACGAATTGCAATGTGCGAGGAAGAATAAATTCACGGTACGAAGTACGAAAGACCACGTCGTTTTGACGTGAGTTGTTAATCAATCGCGAAGAAAGGCTCGATATCCCTCCGGACTCGAAGACCGGCAACGAAAAACTTTCGTTTATACATCGTACATATAACCCAATGAGCAGAAAATAGTTTTCAAATATATATTTTTTGAGCTACAAACATTTGAATATAAATAAAAAATTAATTAGTACAAATGGCGATATGTTTGAAGAATTTTTGGGTCTAGATTTTTTCACATTTTTTTCACAAGCCCACGAAAAATTATTTTCACGAGAATTGCACCGTCTCGTTTTTGCTCTCTTTGCGGTTATACGCTTGAGTCTCTATTTACCGCAAGAAACGAAGAAGAAATGACGAGTGTCTGACTCACTTTCCTGATGGGCGTGTTTAAGCTCGGAATAAACGTAAACTCATCTAATGTTTTCATTCTTCGTCGGTTTTTACTTAATGCGAAAATAATTTTTAGAAATGAAGCTTTCAGACTGTTCGTAGCTCAAATGCAAAGGGGCTAAAGATTAATCTCCAACTTTCAAAACTCTTCGTAAAGTTTCTCAATGCACGGATCCCGTTTCTTCCGAGCAAAAATCGATAATATACTTTTTGCAAAGGAAATTAGTTTCCTCCTTTCGCCTATTTTAGTCATCGCTCAGAGTATTCGCAAGCGTCTCATATTTTCTGCATGCATCCAGTTTATATACGCTCGAGTAAACTCGGTTCAAAGTTTGCGCGTACTCCGATTTGCGTATTGCGGCTTATAAATTCAAGGACAGTTTACGATACGAGCGGAGAGCGACAGTTCGGCAAAGACTTGGGCTGGGATGCACAGAATCCCTATTTCCGGAAATGCGCTAAAAATAAACTTAAATAACAAAATATCCACCGCGAAAATAACCTTAAGCAAATTTGCTGTCGAATAAAACACGAATTTTAATGCAATCGTAAATTTAATCGTAAAAACATGTACACACGAAATTATTTACTCATTTTCGACCCGAGAAGAAATAAGCGTGAATAAAATTTTGAACGGAACATTCCAACTTTGAAGAAATTCCTGTTTTTTTTTATGAATAATTAATCGTGAGACGTTATTGCGTTGAATTTTTTGTCCACGATTGTACTTGATTGGATTCTGTGATGAGATCACGCAACTTATATATTCAGAGGTCTCCAGTTAATAACCGAGTATTACGTATATTTTTGTGCACATGTAGTCGAGTTTGGTTTGTGAAAAAATGCTGCAAGATCACCCACTATATAAAATATACACATATATAAGTATAGACGACGACGCTCGATTTCTGGTCGAGGTCTCCGGAGATTGCGTCAAGGCGTCGTCTCGGTTTCGTTCGCTTTTCACGTCATCTGGCCCTTATCATCAGCGAACTCATTTCTAATCAATAACTATTTTTTAAAAATAATTCAATTAAAATAAAAATTAAATTGATAAACTCGTCACTTGTCAAAAAAATATCATAAAGAATTTAACTCGTCACAAAAATTATAGGTCGATAAAATTATTCTCACGGAGATGATGGGAAACTGATAAAGATTTCAGAGGATACGTGAAAGATTGACGAGAGCCCTGGATAACGGGGCTATAAATAAATGAAATTTGATTTATCGATAGAACGCATATGGAAATGAAATGCGGAACTCCTGAAATTCGATCAATTCCGTGTCATTGTGTACAGCAGGTAGCAGTGATATATGTATATTTCTGGCAGGAACAGTTCTACGCACACAAACAACTGTGGGCTCAATGAGACCAGAAATGCTCGCTCGTTACCGTGAATTAACATAGATATAGAGAGCTTTCGGTAGGAATATAGCCGGATCGAGGTACACAGAGAATTACTGATGAGTCTCCGGTTTTATTGCACGAGAATCTCCGTATTCAGTTTTATAAATAATTAATTATTCCAGGGACAAACTTCAATATTATTTCTCTCCAGAATTAAATTATTTTTAACCTGCGTACACAAATAAATTATTCTAACAGCAAGCTCCAATATTTTTTCTCCATTGGACCGAATCTTTTTATTTTTAACATCACACACATTACTTATTCCGTCAACATCCAAAATTCATTCCAGCATTTAAGAATTTCAACAAATTCCAATATCTCTACATCAATGAAATTGTATGTATGTCTCTTTGAAAAAATAATTCTGAAACGTTCTTTTTTGATAAAAATAATATTTTTTTGCTTTATTTAATTATATATTTCAACATTTTCTGAATAAAATTATATTTGACTTCTTAAAAACATAATGTTGTTTCAACATTTATATTCTCTTTCGCATAAAATATTTTTTAACTTCGCACACATCAATTATTCTATTCTATAGTAACAAAAAAGTAACAAAAAATCTAACACATACTCGATCCAAAATTAAATTTTACTCGTTAATTTTACTGAAAAAAAATTCTTCATATTTTGGATTAAAAAATGTTCTTCTTTTCGGTTTATTAAAAATCGCGCCTATCCCGGAGAAAAAATGAATGCAGGAAAAATAAATAGAAGCGCGGTAGGGAACAAATATTTTCTGGTGGACTTTGCGTTGCATTTCCCCGGGGATTACGCGTACCGTTGATAAGCCGGTTTAAAGAGAGCACCGCGAGAGCTGTGTGTATATTTCGAGAGAAAATCGTCCCCGTACTCGCGCGCATCGTGTTACTACCTGCTTCTCGGTTTTGTATAAATTCTTCTGGCCGCGATCCTGTCGAGGACGCGAAATCCGATTTTCCAAATCCTCGCGGAGTTTCCCGTCCGGCCCCAGACAGCTTGTAAGCCGGGGCATTTCTGGCCTTGACTCCGTGTGACAGGTTCGACGTTGAAACTGACCGTGCAAAGATTTTTTCACGACCACGAGTATCATCCTGCCTTTTTTATCATATCCGCTTTTATCAACTATTTCATCGCTTCGTCCGAATAAAAAACACGTTGATTCGAAGAATAAAATAAAGAGACAAAATAATAAGCTCAATTTACAGAGAAATTACGAGCGACGCGGTTACTCATTGCGATGGACGGGCGAAAAAAAACTGCGAGAAATGCGATCCCGGCGTAGAGCGACGGCGAAAAAAGTGTCGGGCGAGAAGTGTAATCAAAAGAAAATGCAGAAGTTGCGAGAAAACGTGTCGAGTCTACGCGCGAGCTGCTCAAAGGGAAAATCTTTCCGTCTCTCTCATCACCGCGTCCTTCTCTCACTCTGCTTCCAACAAAGTTTTCAGTCAAAGAAAAAAGCCGGGGGAAAATTCTACACCCGCGCGTCGCCGTCTCTGTTTCGTCCTCGCGACAAAAGCTGCCTGGTAAAATACATGCCAAAAGGAATATCGAAACGCTCTCGGCCAAAAAAAGGGTGGAGTCTCGTCATCGGAGTTTTCTCGTCGTTAGGTTTTTGAGGGTGTGGTCAGCGGGGTTCTTAAAAGTTTTTATTTCACCTTGAGACTTGTAGGGCACAATTATTGTATTCGTTATAGGAACTCTCACTGAGTCACACCCATCGAACCTTTGCCCTTAAAAAACCTTTCCCACTTCGAATCGATTTTTTTTCTCAGAATTGCTAATCGTACCAGCCAGTGATTATCTTTACGAGAAAAATACAACAATGAACAGAGTTAAAAAATATTTTATTTCCCAGGACAATAAACCAATCGGAAATAATACGAATAAAATATTAATAGCACTGGTATAAATATATTATATTTCTTTTTACGATTTTATGAACAACTTTTTTTGGAAATCTGTCAAGATGAATTTATATTTTTTCCCCTTCGCGACCCTTTCACGCGGTTACATCGCTCCGCTGACATGTAGGTCGAGTGCACGAGTGCCCTTTTTTCCGACTTGTGTACAATATATCGTGCTCGCGTGCGTATAACTCGAGAATCCCTCCCGCACAGTAGATTCATCGTTAAACGGCCCCAGAGCGCTCGCTCGGCTTTCCCGCTAGAAACCGGAGCTCGGAACTACAACTTCGGGGTGCATTCTTACCAACGACCGACTGTACTTCCCGGCATTCGAGACGCGCACGTGTTTAAACTCCGTTACGTCAATCGTTGGCACACATTTTCCCCTCCGAACGAAAAAGCGTCCCTCGAATATCTCAAGGATGAACAAACTCTCGTTTTTTCTCCTTTTTATAACTTTATTTCGTTCAACGGTATCACATTTCAGAATAGAGAACAATAATGAGAGAAAAACATTCAAAAATTTAAACAACTTATAATTTATTTTCAATGGAATTTTCCACGAACGTTTTTTACTGAGACATCAAAAGATTTTTTTAAGCTGTATATGAAGTGAAATATGAAAAAAAGATTTTTTTTTCTTATAAGAATAAGAGAAGTATATATTTTTATATAAGCAAAGTAATTACACCTTTTTTTACGAACATCCTGACAAATTTTTCCAAATGGTTACTACACTCTGAAAAAAAAACATAATAATTTATCATTTAAAAATTGTCTCCGTGTATAATATGGTCGAATAAGAAATGTTCACATAAATGTTGGCATATAAAAGCGATAAAAATATTTTTGAAGAGTTTGTTCAAGTTGAAAAATGAGAAAAAGGAGAGGGAGTGGATGGGGTATAATAGGAAAAGTTGAGTGGCGTATCGCAATCACGTACGTGGTATATATTCTTATACGGGAAAGGTATACACGTATTCTGTGATATAATCGCGTAGGATGACGGCGGAAAGAGCTCGGTGGCACGGACTGTCCAATTCCCGAAAATGGGAGTACAACGGTTTCTGGTGCTCTCTAGGAGTCTGGAAACTGCACTCGAACTGCGAGAACTACGGTAAAAGAGGGACGAGGACTGGGAATCTCGCGAGGAGAGTTGAAGCGATAGTCGTCCCGTGCAGTTGGCTGCAAACGATGCAATTACGAGCTCGAATGTCCGAGGGAATGCGCCGGAGAGAAGAAGCCCCGAGCTGTTGAGGTTCCGCGCGTGGAACGATCTCCCACTTCCATACTCGGAATTTCACGGTTCGCCTGCCGATATTAGCTCGAGAATATACCCCGAAATCCACACGCCCAACCATTTACGTTTCTTCGATCGATCATATCCAGTATCACTGTCCTGCGATAACGCTCACTCGCGATTCTCCCCCCCTTATCGTAACTCCGGATTCACCGCTAAATTTCCCTTTTTCCATCGAGCGCCTGATAAAACTTCACGACACGATTTTCACAGAAAAATATTTACCATTTGTGCAGTTTTCCTATACACAGTTTAAGAATACTATGTTTATTTTTATCGCGACTTATACACAGTGTGTGTCTTTTACTGAACACTTTTCTTACTTAAATATTTTTAATACTTAGAAATTAAGAAATCCATCATTAGATGCTATATGGAATAATTAAATTATACTATACATTTATGATTAAATTGTGATTGTATTTTGATGTATTCTTTTTCTTGATAGCTTCTTTTTAAGTCTGAGTTTGAGACTCGAGACGTTAAGTCCCCACTTTGACGTTAAGTAAATGCGATATATCGGAAGGGAAGTTGGCAAACTGTTCGCGTTGTTGGTAGTCCCGAGGCAACTTCCGAAACCGAGAAACTTATAAGACGTTTTCGAGATGAAGGGCGAACGAGTCGCTAACGGTTCGACTCTACATTGTTCCTTCTTAAGCGCACTTGTGCTTTCCGTACTTCGCACGATTTCTGCGCGGTGTTTTCCGTCCGAGTACACCCGTTCAACCCTCCAGTCGAGTCTCAATGAGCTTCCTCACTTTCTCGTCGTTCCGAATCCATTTTTTTTTCATTCAAAGTAAATATATAGACAACGAAATGTAATAGTCAATTGACGAACTATAGATATATTTTTTATTTGCAAATGGCGACGATGCATGAAATATTTTCTTATGTATTAAAGAATTTCACGATAATGAAAAAAAAATTAATTTCAGTTATTAAAGAGTTTTATAAAATTGTTTTTTATTATTATATATACATATATTTATGCATAGTTTTTTTTCAGTACAATTCGTTCTATCATCAGTTGTATATTTTTGATTTCACTCTCCACTACTTTAGAACGCACTATAAATCTTTTCAATCAGTTTTCATGAATGCAGATAAAATTACGTGCGAAATCATTGCAAATAAAAAAAATTTATACATGTATTCCAGAAACTACATGCGGTAATTTTTTACCCACCTTTTTTATATTTTAATAAAAACTTTATTACCCATATACACGTGTGGTATAAAATATACAAAATATATAGATACAAAATAAAATATAAATTCATATAAAAGTACAAAGTATACCATAACCATATTACCTTTAAAAAAAACCTGCATCGTGAACGAAAAGGGGAAGGAAAGTACCGAGCAATAATTCTCGTTGACAAAGCGAGAGGCCGGGTCAACCGAGTTTTTCATAAACAAGAAACAAGAAATAAAAAGCAGCAAATGGCAATAGAGTTCAGAGGGTAGAAACGGTGAGGAGCGTGGAGACGTCCTCGAGGTGGTTTTCCCGCGATCCTCATTCTCGGAGATTGTCTAAACTTTTTGAGGGAAAGAGAAAGGAGAAAGGCGCGACGCGGAAGAAAAAATCTCGGTATATCTTGGCGAACGCCCGGAGACGAGCTTAGAGGAGCTTTCTGTCCAGGCGAAAACCCCGGCGCGATGAGTTTGAGTGTCCGGAGAGTGCGAGAGACGGAAAAAAGTGTCGCTACGCGTGTATATGAAATTCATGGGAACGAAATGAAACGAGCGCAATGACGAGGCGGTTATATAAGCCCGAGGCCACCATTAAAAATTCGCGAGGTCTCTCGGCAAAGAGGAGGAATGAGGGATGGAGCAGGGAGGGGAAAAAAGCGGACTCGGAGTGTACAAAAAGATAGCGAAACGGTAAAAATAACATAGAGAGAGAGAGAGCAGAAAGACGATGAGCGTGTATATTCCTGTGCACGGCGACGTCGACGACCGCGAGAGGACGACGCGACGATTTATTTTATTACGCGGCTTAATGGCGCCGAGAGCAAAGTAGATCCGAGAGGATCACCGAGCTTGCAATTACGCGATGAATCTATACAACTGTCCTCCTCGTTGCACTCCGCTCGTGCATCCTTTATCTCCGTAAACGCTCCGGGAAGAAACCCCCGAGGATAATCCTTTACCCCGGGCTCTGCCACCAATCTTCTCGATTGCGCCGCTCGCCGGGCACTTCGATCTCGAGAATTTAAACCGACAAATGTACCACTTTATTGTCTCGATTTTTCGTCGGGGTATATCTGACGTGCGTACATATATATTCTTAAAACACACGCTCTTTATTATTTAGCGCGCGACTCGCCGCTTTAAATGATTTTTTATTTTTCATTCCTTCTCGTTTAATCTTTTAAAAGTGAGAATAAAAGCAGAATTTACTTTGGATGCTACATCTCTTTTTTCACACCTGAGGGCGTGTAATGTAAGTAATGGTGGAATACGTTTCTGATAAGGAAGAGAGGAGAATCGAACGTGAGAGCACGCCCGCTATGCTCGGAATCGTGAGGACCGGAATCCAATTTCGTTTTTCGCCCTTTCCGCATCTCGGACTTTTATTTCTCTATTTTCCTCGCTCCTCCGCGGCCCTCTCGTCCCGCTGCTCTCCTTGCTCTCTTCTTCCTTTCGTGAAAGCTTGCAGTCGAGAGGAAACTTCTTACGCAGCTAGAAGTGACCGGTATTCGCCTGATAAAGTATGTGCCGTTGGTGAGAGCGCGAATAAGAGGGAAGAAGGAGATGAAGCCAGAGAGAGAGCAATAAATTACTTTTTCCAACGCTGCTCTTTGCCTCTAAACGGAAATAGAGTTTTTTTTAAATATAGGAAATAAAAATCGAGGACGAGACGATTTTTCTCTCATTTTTTCTCACTTTCACACAGATGATATGTTTTTTTTAACTTTGAAACTGTTTTTCATTCGATCGTGTCATGCATGGAATCGATTTCGTATATATTAGTGATACACGGCCTTAACTTTTAAAATATTGGAACTCAAACGTCGAAATGTGTTTTTAGGCAAGGACAAATAAGAAAAAATAAAAGTATAATAATAAAATATAAAATAAAAGTTTATTTATTAAGATATGCATGGAGGTTTAAAATTCATTTAAAAATATGAAAATAATGTTCATAAACAAAATTTAGAATATCTTAAAGAAAAGAAAATGTATACATTGAATTAAAATATACATGGTGACACAGTATATGAACTTTTTTAAATAAATGATAAAGTTATATAGAATATACTATGTAGATAAATTATTCTCAATGCTCTTTAGTTTTACACCATAAAAATCACAAAATCTGTGAATTTTTCTTTCAAATTTTAATTTTAATTTTTGCACTGTTTAAATAATTATAATTAATCGCCTCCGGTCACGCGGTGCTTCGTTTCTTGTCTCGAATATATATCTTTTCGGTAATCGCTCTTTCCATCATTTCTTGGCTCTCCCAAATTTTTTTCACCAGCATCGACGCGTCCCGGTCTCCGGTACCTAAATATAGATCATCGCGTCTCATTCCCGGGCTGGCTAACATGCTGGAGTAATCCGCACGTCGAGACACTCCGATATCCACTTTGAATTTATTATGGAACGCGTTATTCATTTTTTTCTCATAGTCAGGCTCGTAAAAAATGTTTGCCGTGACTCTCCGTGTACGCGGGACGTCGAACAATTTTTTCCCAGGATTTATTCGTCGAACGATGATATGGCGCGTTCGAGACAGAAAAATACGACTTTTCGAATTCCCGAATATTTTTTTATTTGTATTTTATTTTTTCGTATCGAGCACGAGCGCATTCCCGTCGCCGATTCTTTTCCCTTTGATGCCCCTCGCGCCTCGAATTCTGGATTTTCACTCTCTCTCTCTCTCTCCGCACACACACAAATGCTCGAATATTTATATATTTGTGTGTACAGCCGAGGGGAAGAGGTGCAACAACCTCTTGGAGTTTATTTCGGTAAAACTCTCCTCGCGTCTTTTCACGGAATGCCGCGAGCATTTCTCCTTTCCTCCGCTTTTCACGAGAGCGTATTTCGCGGAGCCCCGGATTTTTTGACGCATCGCCGAGTAAATTTCATTCCCGAATTCTCTTATCTCCGCTTATTCTCTCTTTTTTTTCCTGAATTCGAGCCTCTGAGCAGGAGTGTTTGCGAGCCGGGCTTGTTTGCCGATTAAAATACACGTGCGCGAGCGCCGGGAGGCTCCCCCGAGTGATTTCCAGCTTCTTGGCACTTGGCTCGATCGCCGTCAGTTGGCAAGGGATCGAAGCGAGAGTCTCGGAACTCGGGGAACGCGGTTGATTGGAAGGAAAATGGAACAGAGGAGACGGCTCGATCCCGGGAGATCGAGGAGTCGGGCCGACGCGACGTTCTCGCGATCAAGCTCCTCCATGCTTCGTCCTCTCTCTCCCTCGACTAAGTAAGCCGAAGTCCATTAGTAAGTGATTGCCGTACAGCGGCAGCTCGGATATAGACTCTCGCTCCGCTGCAAGCCGTTAACGAACTCGCCGATAATCAATTTTGACTTTGGCTAATTGTCGACTTTGACGCGAATCACGAGCCGACACGAAAACGGATCGCTTACGTTTTTCACCATCACCGAACTTTCCTCTTCTACTTACCATTTTTTTTCACCCGAGAGAGGGCGAAGACGGAGAATTTTTTTTCTTCAAGAGCCGAGAAAAAAGGCGGGGGAATGGAGAGGGAAACGATCACTCACGTCGATTCTCGCGACGTCCGGACTTCCTTGGCTCACGAAGAAACGCCTCCAGCAGTCGCATGACTGAGCGATGTCCGCGCCATTCAAGGCTCTCCATTCAATTTTCCCTCAGCAGCGAAAAGTATTCCGCCCCCTTACTTAATTAAATTTTCTCAATACACTGCAAATCGCGGCGGAGGCTACGGAATTAAACGAGAAAATGGCCAAGAGGCGATGAAAAGTCGAGAAAAAATGTTGAAAGAAATAAAGTACGTATGCTCAGACGAAGAACGAAGAAATCGTCAGAGGAATACGGGGTACGGGCTCGTTAGTCGACCGGGCGCCTTCGGAAATTTACATTCGAACAATGCAAGAAAATTGGACGGGGGCGCCGACGTATCGGTCGCGGCAAGCGAACGTCGAACCTCCCGTAACCTCCGCTTACGGACGAACGAATAACCGGGAAGGTATACGCGAAATTTCGTATATACAATGGAACGAATATTGTGCACGCGTTCCTAGACGAGAATTGAATCGCTCCGGGCTCCGACTCCGTGCCCAAATACACACGAATAACCCTAGCCACGCGGCGAATCAGCCTGGAATTTCCATATTAATGGAATTAAGCCACGGCCCGAGTGAGTTTCGTGCTCTCCGCATACCTGTATTCGCCCCCCGGAATACGCGCAGTTACAAACGCGTGTAAATATGAAGTATGCATCAGAGTTCCGGTAAAACATCGCGTGGGTCAACGCTATTTCTGCATTCACCAAACTTGCTACGCCTCCGCCTTGTTTCCCGCCCCCGAAATATCGTGACATTTCTCTTTCCTCGCGTGCTCCACTCTCCCATTAATTACGCGAGTGATTAAAGCCCCGAGGCCGAACATTCGTTCGTTTTCTCGACCCTAAATTCCCGTATCGACAGTCCCGGAATACACCGAATTGAAGCTCGGACGGAAATTATGAATGACGATTCGGGAATGTGTTATTTTCACGACGTCGAGAATTTAACGTCGGAAATGAAATTATTGAGAATCTCGCGAAAGGGAAACCTCGACGAGATTCTTATTGGGCGAATAGAGAGTGTATACATATATTTTTATTCGTGTCCCGCTCGAAATAAATACAATTTAGGGAGTCTCGTTTCGGATAAGCTTTGAAACGGCGAGAGCAAAGTTTGCGAGCAATTAAAACGCGTAACTCGTCGGCGGGCGTTGGCTGAAATTCAGTCTGCAACGTTCTCGTCGGAATATAATAAATTAACCTTACATTAATGAGACTTCGTTATAACGGGGAAAGTCAGGTGAGATCGTTAATTGTGTAAACTCGGCGTCTTTCTACTTTGTCTGTATTTCTCCGGAGCGCTGGCAGCCCCGACGCACACACACACGAGCTGGCGTCTCTCTATATTTCGAGACTGTCTGCACCATGTGGCAACCACTAGCCAAGGTGTCGTCTCGTTACTCTCCTCTGTTTCAACCCTCTGCGCACACTCGACTATGTATCACTAAATTGTGGTCTTATCAGACCTTCGCAGAGGTCCTATTATACGTCGAAGCGATAACTTACTCGATGCATCGATTCCGTCGACGTATAAATACGAGCCCGACACCCGGTGAAATTCTCCAGATACTCTCGACCCGAGATGCCAGAAAACGAAATTAAAAATCGACGAAATTCGCGTATGCTGGAATAAACTGAGCACAAATTCAAAACCTCAAACCTTCTTTGGAGGGACAAAGTCCAGAAACGTCGAACAACTTTTCCATCGAATTCGAAATCGAGCCAAGAAAAACGTACGCGTGTATGGAAATTCTTGCGAGAAACGTGTGTGTCTTTCGAAACTGGAGAAGACGTCAAGTTGAAAATTCGGACAAGTTTTGGCTGAATCAAATTCGAAAATTCGATTCCCAATATCGTGATTCGATTGTGAATTTCCCGAGGATTTGGCTCGTTTGATCAGCGAGCTCTCTTCACGGGACGTGGAAATTCCTGGGTCCATTTTACCTCGCACAAAGCGGAAGCGGAGTTCGCTCTGCATGCCTGTCTGCAGAGCGTGAATCTAATATACCTCGAACTCGCGTATACACACGGTCGCACACATACACGCCCCGAAATTACATACGCGGTCTCTGTGGGTGTTATGTTCAAAAGGTAAACTCGAAAGCGTACATGCGAGCGGTTATACCATCCATGGAGTGTTCACTGCACTATATTCACCTCTATTAATGAGCTCTTTACATCTCCCTCCTCAGAAATACGCGATAATTACATTGCATGTCTCGACAGCGACTAAACCTCGATTTTGACGAGAACTGCCCGAAATTTAAACTCGAAAATTCACCCTGTCAGACTGACCAAAAATTCGTAAGTACTGTACTTTTCTTCTATAAATAAAACAATCGATTCAATATTTAAACGTCTTTAAAGATATCTACAACTTTATTTTCATATTTTTAAAGAAAAATCACGATTACATAATATAATTTGTTATTTTAGCGATTCAAAACTTTTCATTGTGCAGGTGTTTTAATAATTAAACAGTAATACTATAATTTTGTCTCTAAAATAGTTGATGACACAAAAAGTACATCTATATAAAATAATTCATCTTTTCTGTTCTTTACCTTTGACACCATATTTTTAAATTCAAATTGAGCCTAAGTTCAATCTTTGGTAATAATAGCGAAGTGTCATTCTTTACAATGTATTACTTTATCTATTCTAATATTTAAAAACATCATATCGGAGTTATTTGACTATGTACTAATTACTCATACAGTTTTATTAATGTTTAAATATGTATCACCTGTCAAATTGTCTTGTTTAATCATTTCCTGTAAACGGGTAATTTTTCTGAAACAGTCCTGTACTACATTAAATTTTCTAAATTTTCTTAAATGTCTCAGAATGTTACATCAAATAATTTATTAATTTTAAAAACGTTTGAGAAGATAAACAAGTGCATTGGATATAAAAACTTAAAAAAAAAATAAAACTATTCATTAATAAAATGTTGTATCAACGTAATACAATTTCCCAATTTCTGCAACAATGTACACGTTCAAATGTGTCTTGATAATTCGTGACATACGAACACATTCGGCTATTGGGTATAGTTAACCATACACATGAATCAGAGAAAAACGAGTAAGTAGATAAAATTCGACGATGAAAACAATAAAATGGAATTCGTGTTTCGAAAATGTACTTCGCGTGCGAGATTAGATCGAAGTCCGGAATGCAACGTCGGTCGTCGTGAATCAGCGTCGGGAAAGCTCTCTCGCTCCCTCGGTATCGAGCGGCCGGGGGGAATAGACAAGCGCGCGTATACACATCTAGTCTCCGCCGCTTTGTAGCCCAATGGCTTAACACGTGCGCCCACAGACGTGTATTTATAAATATACACAGAGTGAGCGAGGAGAATACACAGAGATTCGATGAGATTCGAACGTACCTATCTCTGCCTACCGCGAATCCAGTCAATCACGACAATTTGCATATCGCACGTGTGTTCGCGAGTATTTCACTTCCGTCACGCTCCATCTCGCTTCTTCTCGCTTTTGTCTCTCTTATCGCCTGATGCTATATCTCTCTGCGCTACGTCTCTCTCTCTCTCTCTCTCTCTTTTTCTCGTTCCCAGCGTGTCCCCAGCAGATTTTTCCCCCTCCCCGTCCGTCTCTATTATCCAGCCCGATAGATCTCTATATAGGGGCTTTTGGCAAAATCACGTCCGATTGAAGTTTCGGCCCGAATTCGTGAATAGAACTTGATCAACTCCGGGGTTATAGTGCGTGCGGATTCACACCATACACCGTATAACGGCGATATCGCCCGAAATATCGGAGCGCGCGTGCTTTATTCCTTCTTCATTTTTCAGGCCGATATTCGTCTCTCCGCGGGGGCTCATCCAACGGCGAGACGTGGAAGTTCCATAAAAATCGAGCTCCAAGTACAACGATTAATTTTTATTATGCAAATGTATAGACGGATGGAAATTGCGAAAGGAGTAACGCGCGCGCGGGCTCGATCGTTTCGCGTTACGCAAACAACGATCGAATCACCATAATGCTCCCCCGTTGAAGCGCAATAAAAAAAAAGGTCCCCCGCGGGACAGGTCGATGCGAAATCGTCGTACTTTTTCGACAATTTCGCGACTCCGAGTCGACGGTCGTTATATAAATGGACGCGAACGAGCGGGCGTCGAGTTTATTTCGATTCTTTGTCTTGTTTACGCTCTCGTCGGGACAAACAATCGGCTCGGGTGAAGGGTAAAGAGGAACCGGCGAGGGAATTTCTCGATGCATCGGAATCGACGTCGATCGTTGCAATTAAACGGGATTTTCGCGTCGTCGAGCATCTCCTGCCTCCGCTTTCGATGCTTTTGTCCAGCTCCGTCTATTTTCCAATGGAACCTGTTTGGAGACACGCGCCGGATCCTATTTTGTTTTCGCTTCTTCCTCTACGCGTGTGCGCAAATTGATCCTTTTGTCGACGTACAAATGACACACGCTCTTCCCGCCACCTCTCTTTTTTCACCCTTTTCCCCGCCGTTGTCGACGAACCGCGGAAAAGTTGCTGCACCGCCGTCCGCGATAAACAATTAGATTCATCGGGAGAAAATTCAAAGTCCGCTCGTGCCCAGCCCCGCGATCGTGCGACACTTTTATTGCGTACCTCGCGGGGCAGACGCAGCCTCTCTCGCAAACCACAGAGCGCGGCGTGCCTCGAATTTGCGGTAATTAAAAAATCCGTTAATTGGATCGTCCCCGCTCTCTCTCTCTCCGCGGTGCTTCGCTCGAGCCTTTTCCGGACTAATGGGAAACTCGATGCACCGGCAAACGAAGCACATTTTTGACGGGGCCTCCAAATTCGAAATGCAATTTATTCGATCGACGATAGCAATCTCTATATACACTCCGTTTTCCCGATTTGCGATCCGTTATCTCTCGCTCCTGGCCTCGCGATTAATTTGGTTAATCACGGCGATGTTTGCTATCAGCAGTTTCGAAATAATTGAACAACGCGCCGCGGCGAGCTCCCCGTTCCAACTCTCTATTTTTCATTCGATTAACCGAACACGGTAAACAAGTTTGAAAAATTATGGCTAATTACTTTGGGGATTCTTTTCGCGAATTTTTTTTCTTTTAAAAAGAATCGCAAAGCGCGTAATGTCTTTTTTTTCCCGAAATCGAGGTCATTCGACGTGGCGGCAGAAAATATGTAGCGAAAGGGTTTCCCGATGCACGCCTGCAGGGTAACGACGAAAAAGCTCGCGAGATTGTAGAACCGTACGAGAGGATAGAGATACGTGACCTGGCAAACTTCCAAGATCGAAGTCTCGTTCTTCCTTCGCTTTTCTTTCGCCCGCCCTCTCGCTCTTCCCCCGATAACTTTAGAGCCCTTCAGCCAATTGTTCGCGGTCGTCGTCTCTTCCTATTTTTCTTTTTCTCCAAATATTCCAAATATCCATATTTTTCCTCCCCTCGCGGAAAGCCGAGAACGCTGGAATCCTTGTTTCTCCTCGATTCACCCGAATCACGTCGCTTTTACTCCCCTCACGAATATCTGCTCAATTCATCTGTGAATTATACAATACCGTTTTATTCCCTGACTTACGATATCAATATCGTCGTCCCCCTTCTGCGACTTTGCCGCATTTACGCTCGTTTTATCTTCATTTTTTTTCACAAGGGACGAAATCCTTGTACCAATGAGGGAATATTTGGTTTTACAAAAAGTTCTCTCGTCGTTTTCGTGAATAAAAAACAAAACGGTTTCTCAAAGCGCCTTCTTTTAATATAAGACTTTTTAAGTTCTGTCACCAAGAAATATTGCAATTTTTTATCAAAAATGCGATTTCGCTTCGTGATTTTTTAAATCACTTCCGGTACCTTTTTTTAACAATTTAAAGTCAGTACTGTCTCGTTTCAATCCTATATTAAAAAAGACATGAGGCCTCTAATCGATTAATCGGAATAGAGCGCATTATGCGGAGTGCATTAATTTTTGGCGAATCTCTTCTCATTAAAAAAAAAATTCAACGCGCGCTGTTTCGGAAATAATCACCTTGATGTTCGAATCATTCGTTTAATCTTGCAAAAATTTTCAGGAATTATATATTATGAAGTTGATGTCGTCGAGGACACGAAAAAATATCACCACTTGAAATTTTGAGATTTTCCTATTTTCGATTCTCGAAAAATCAGGCCAGGAGGTCCTTGAACACCCTAAATTTTCTTAGCTCATATGAAAAGAACTTGCAACACAATTTTCTATTATTTATATCAAATATACCTGAATAGTTTGGAGATCTTAAACATAAAAAAAAGAGAGAAGAAATTCGTCGAGCGTAACGAGTAAAAAATTTTTCGAATTTTCGTTAATCCCTTGGTCATACGAAATCATACGAAATCATACGAAAAGTGAATAGTTAAGTGTTTCAAATTTATAACATTGTTTCAAAATATTTTTAAAATAATGTCGGTGCGGATGTATTCGATATTAAAAAAGAGATGAAACATCTAATTCGTTAATCGGAATAGATAGCATTATGCGAAGTTGTATAAACTATGCGCCTAGGAGAACAGCAAAATATCAATTCAAACATATGTCAAAAAAAGCAGCCGCCCGGCGGCCGCGTTGTCGCTCGTTCCATTTAAAAATTTCGTAGCTCCTTTTATTTTTATGAAATTTTATTGCAATTAACTCATATATTTACTACATTTACTTATTTATTATTCAGCATATTACTGAATAAAATATTATTTTTATTTATGTAAATTATTATATTAAATTATAAATTATGTTATAATTTTATTTATGTAAATGCAAAATTTTCAGAAATTTTACATAATTTTATGTTTTGAAGTTTTCAAGAGAGATTTCAAGTTTCATTGCCGGGAAAAATTGATAAAATCTTCTTATCGAAAATACGTGTTTTTTTTTCTCGTGATTTTGCAGAAGCCGAGGAGAGATCGGGGGGAAAGGCGCGGGGCGGCAAATTAGCGAGACGCGCCCGTTCCTTCAAGGAGGACTTTCTTGAGAAACTGTCGCAGATGCGTTCACCGGCGATAACGAGCAGCGGGGGCGGCAGCGGGATCGGGACGCGAGCCGGTTCGCCCTCGTCGCCGCGCACCCCACGGGACAAGAATTCGATCGCCGACGAAAATCTCGAGAAGAATCCCCTCCGGGATCTTCACATTCACGTCAGGCAGGTTCAACTCGCTCTCTTGCACTTCCGCGACGTTGTGTCCAAGAAAAAGCTCGAAATGTTGCCCGGAAATGGCACCATTGTTCTCGACACCGTTACGACCATACACACCGTACTCAAATCTTATTTGCTCTACGAAAACAGGTTAGTTTTTTTTATCTCGTTATAATTAACGTAATTTTTTATCAAATTTTTACATTTTTTAAAAATATTTTTCAATTCAAATTGTTTCATCTTATTGTTGTTAATTTTTCTTGTGCGTTTTTAAATATATATATTTTTTTATTGCTATTTTTTGCAGCTCGACCTTGGGATCGGCGACGAACCAAGTGTATCAAGCCCTGGCACAATTGCTCAAACTCTGCGACGACGTGCTGTTGCACGGTGACAAGTCGTCGGCTCTGGATACCGAAAACGTAACCCACGTAATCGGCCTCGTCGAGGATGCTGTCAAGAATCTCGTAGCACTCGCGCACGAGAAAATATCCAACAGACAAAAACCTCCGCCTGTCACCACTGGCAACAGGTTTGCGTCAGAATACATTTCAAATTTTCTTTCGTTTTTTTAGAATTTTTCGAAAGCAAAACGAGATATTTAGTATAATAAAACTATATATGTATCTGTTTTCGTTGAAAATACTTTTGATCGCTGTGTTTCGATTGGTATAGTGAATTGGTATATTGAATGTGAAATAACTAATAAAATACATTCGATTTTAGGACATCGGGATACGGAACGGAACTGACGCCGCAGAGAAATTCTCTGCCGGACATTCCACTGACTCCTAGGGAAAGGCAGATATTGGAACAGACCGCAACGACCAGCAGTTTGGTCAGGAGCTCGCACAGTTCCGAGTCCATATTGAGGGATTCTAGTCCACCGCCAAAACCACCTTTGCCAGACAGGTAAATTTATTTTTAAGATTCGATATAGCGAAAAAAAATCATACAAAATATTTAGCTAAATTTTTTTTTCATTTTTTTTTGTCGTTATTCTCTATACAATTGAGAGTAAATATTTAAAAAAAATATTTTTTCGATATTCTACACACAATTTCCAACAAGAAGTTTTATTTCTACGGGAAAAAAAAATTATTTTTGGGTAATACCAAACGGCTCGTCATTAAGGGGATTCGATAGTTATAACGAAATATATAATTAAAATTCGTTCAAATTTGGAGAGGATATTCTTTCATATGAAATGCATAAACACGCATTTTTTTAGAATTTTCGTCTAATTATTTTCCGATCAATTGAACCGCATGAAATATCATTTTTTAGATAATATAGCTATACTTTCCGTGTATAAGAATGTAACTTCAGCACTTGATTACTCAAAAAAAAATATAGACGATTGTTTTTTTCAAATTTTCATCGTGTTCTTAATGAATTTCGATTCCCTATACTTTTAACATGTAAAACTTCATTTATTTTCGCCAAGGCTATCGAAACCCCTTAAGATATCCCAAAATCGTGAAATCTCAAGACATGGTATATTTTATTCCTCTCGATAAAATTTAAGTATGTTTCGAAAGGTATTTATAAAAAATTATACTTAATTTTGTTTTAACTTGCGTACAGGACGAACGCCTTCACGATAGAAACGAATGACAAATCGAGCACGCCGCCGCCACTTCCGCCGAAAAGGCGAACACGAGCTCAGCAGCTTTTGGACGAGTCAGACGGCATATTGACCTCGAGCCTGGATCGCGTCTCGCTCAGAAGTCGTTCGCCGGAGGACTCGTCCTCGCTGCTGAGCGCGTCAGCGGGCAGTCTCGACTCGGCCCTGAATCATTCCCGGGACGAGGACGAGATTCGGGCGATCATGGGGCCGAACGACGAGTCTCTCAACGACAGCATGGAGCTGAGTCTGTTTGCTACCATTCAGGGTAAATGGAGCGTTGAGCTAACGATCTAAAAAACTGATGACTGGAAAGAGAGCCCCGAAAAAACATTTCTGCGTCTTATTCATATCCATAAATTATTTTTTTTTTTCTTTCCTTCTTTTTCCACAATTCATTTTTTTTTCATCGATGACAGAGTCGCTGCCATCTGGTTTTTTCATAAACAAAAATCACGACCGCGTGTCCATTTGTTAAAGTCACAATTGCCATTCTCGGAATGCGAACACCAACGGGGACGAGAACGCGCGGCCATACACGAGCCAGATGAGGAAACATACGTCGCCTTCGCGGTTCGCGATTAGTCACGAGAGAGCCTCCGGAGGCGAGCGTTCGAGCTCGATTCTTTCGAGTTTACGCCTGGCAAAGTTTCACCCAGACAGTGGTCGCCTCTTATCCGGCGAATAAGCCATTACTCCCGAGCAAAGCCTCTCTCTCTGTGCGCGAAAATCACGTAGCAACGATTCGTTTTATCCTCGCATTTATTTCTTTTCGATAAACTCCAATCGTCACGGATATCGCTATAATAAATTTGTTTGATCGCTATTAGTTTTCGGAACGTGCCGCAATGTCCCGAGAGCTCGATTCCAACTTGTATTAATTCTCGTAATTCCAGTCTATTAGATACGCGTATTCGTGTTTCGCAACGACTATGGATCGATCTGACAGCTTGAGCATCCGGAATAAAAAATTTGACGAGATACTTGAGGATTTGCAGAATATTTGTTTGAGTCTGTGTTCTCGATTTGGAGAAAATATCCTTTCAAATACCTTTAAAAATAATGGTAAAAACACGTATTAATTATTTTTTCAATTTTTTTTAGGTATGCAACTAAATGGGACGAATAATTGTGGCTGCTGGGACGGATCGGAGTCTAGTATACCGAGCACGATGTTGCTCGGCCAACAAACACCTCAGGACGTTGTCAATCCATTTACCGGTAAATTAATTAAATTGAATCGATACTTTTGATCTAATCACTTTTCGTACACTCGGAGAAAAATCTTAAAAAAGTTTGTTTGAATCAACTGAACGGGCGGACACGGAGGGCGAAAGAAATATTTAGTTAATTTAACATGATATTTATTTAATTCAACTAAATTTTT
>JAPYYW010002325.1:0-21444 GCA_030522545.1 Cremastinae sp. A BG-2022a | reverse complement strand
GTTAAAGTTCAACGTTGGGTCATTTTGATTCATAGTGACAGCAAAAGGTATATAGCAATAAACTTAAGGTAGAAATCGCGTGACAGTCTATTCAGAAGTATGGCTGTACGTGTTAACTAAATGTAAAATCATCACTTGAATTTTGTTGAGACAGAATTTTTTCAAAATTTATACCGATCTTCTTTGACGTCATATTAACATGTGTGCAAAATTTAAAGAGGCTTCACCATATGGTTATCGAGATATTTTTAAAAATTGTCACTTCTTCATAAAATTTGGCATACATTTCGACATGACCTCAAAGATGATTTGTGCAAATTTTTAAGAAATTCTGTCTCAAACGATTTTACGCGACTCCTACCTCAAGCTCAAAAACCACATGGAATTGAGATAAATTGAAACAAAAACTTTTCATTTGACTGTACCTATAGAACACCACCTTAAAAAAACGACTGTTTTTTTTTGTTCATTCGTTCATGAAAAATAATTTCGTGGAATATTTTGAAGGCAAAGACGAGCGATAAAGACGGTGTTACGTTACGACAATAGGTTCAGGCTATTAAAGTCATTACGTCTTCCATCCTCTCTCCCCGAGTGCAGAGAGATCGCATTCGCCGAAGAACGTCACCGTCCACGGTCCAAGAGTTTGACGATCGCGCGTCGGAACGTTTTTTTTTCCCTCCCAACGCCTCTTCAATTTTTCATTCATCGTCGCGTTACTTTATATTTTATCCTCTCGGTTTTTTTTATTCACGATCTCCATTTTCTCATTTTCCTAGCTCGTCTTCCTCGGGTACATGGTAATTACGAAATGAACGAAAAATGCGTGCGGAATGAATATTTTTTTCTCCGACAATTCGCCTCTCAGGACGCTTAATTGCCATCGATTTCTCTCCGCGTTCTCACGAAGCTCTACAAATTTTCACTTCCCCTCGACATTCATTTCCCTGGCGCTCGAAAGATCATAACTTATTTAACAACGTTTTCCCGACAAGCTTTAACAAAACTTGGCGCGCGGGAGACGAGGTGAAACGAAAAAAAAAAACGAAAAGAAAAGAAATTTCGAGCGATTAACGGCGCATCAGCAGAATCTTATCTCCGATCAGCGAAAAATTTGCATCTCATCGTTATCGAAGAAAAAAAAAACAGAGATCGAGGCGAAAAGAATAACGATGCTTATCGCGAGATGTTAATTTTACACGAGCGCGCCAAAATGTGTTTTGTAACTTGAAACAAATTGTCGGTTATTGATTCGATCGGGGCCTTGATTGACCGATGCAGATCCGTCAGTCCTCATTTTCGTCTATTCGTTCTCATCGCGTGCCGGAAAAAGGACGGGAAAAATGTTGGTCGGGGGGGGGGAGGGAGACAGAAGGAAGCTTATTCTTCGATTATCGGCCAATTCTCATGCCGAGCGTACGAAAGAACGAGCAGCGTGTAGGAATGCGCGCTTCGGATGGGAGAGAGAACGAGCGAGACACGATGACAGTGACGTACACTTGCGGATTTATTACGCAGACTACTCTCTCTCTTTTTCCCTCTCTACGCGTCTTTCCTAACGACCATTCTCTCGCAAGTCTCAAGTGCACGCTCCCCCGGTGCTCAATTCTCCTCTCGCGTCCTCGAGCGCAAAAAAATACTCAACGAAGATTAGAGAACGAAAAGAAAAAAAAATAGCGCCGAAACGCGCTTTTTTGTTCTTGCGAAAAGAGGCAACAATCAATCGCGCTCTCCCTTTCAACAGTTTCTTCGCTGACGACTCTCGAGTGCCCGGCGAGCGATTTTCTCACGAGGGGAGAAAAATATGCGCCGATTAGAAAAAAAAACAAGGGAATCGAGGTGTATCAGAAATATTGGAAAATTCAACCAATTTTTGAATTTTTCGCGAATAATTCGCCCATTACTTTTTTCGCGAATAATTCGCCAATTATTTTTTCACGAATAATTCTTCGAAGAATGTTGGCGCGTATCGAACATCCATCGATGCTCGCCGGAGGCCCAGGAGCGAAGCATGTATTTGGACATGCAAAATAAATATCGTGACGCGGCGTTCTGCCTATTTTGCCGACGACGGGCAAAACTGAGGCGAATAAATGAGAACGAAGCGAGGAGAAGCCTTGTACGTGTCGTAACCAACGAAATGTAATAGGTGCGAAAGAATTAACCGGAAAAAGCTGCGGATTTGCGACGCGCGCGAGCGTGCGTCGTATGCAGCGATAAACAAAAAGAAACTTATTTCTTTACGACACTTTAGGGAGAGAGAAGCGCTCGGGACGATCCTCGGGCACATAACCTCGAATTGATAGAGCAAGAAGAAAACATCGATGACACTTGGGACAAATATCCGTCGCGGATGGGAAAGAGACACGGGAAACGAGCGTTTACGGATTCCCCGGAGAGCGTGCGACCGATAAAAAGTTGAGGAAAAAACGAGCTCGCGATACTTTCACTCCAGACGCGGTAATTGCGTAAATCGAGGGAGAAAAAAAAGCGCAACTTACCCAGAAATAGTCGGCAAAGTCCACGGTCATGATGAGCCGCTATCAGACCATCGTACAGAGCGTTACATCCGCGACCCGTCGCCGTCCGAAGCCCACCTCGACGTCGGAGCTACTTCTCGCGGTGGTTGCTTGACACGAGCGTGTACTCGGTGCACGAGCGTACGGAGAGCAGCGGCGGGACGCGCGCACAGATCGCGGAGCGAGCCGCGACGAGAGGAAAAACACGGGTGAAATGATAGAGTGACAAACGCGAGAGCAGGAGCGCGCGAGAGTTCGCTCTTCCGTTAATTCTTCCGCGATTCCCGTTGTTCGCGCGACTGCTGCGGCGAGACAGAGAGAGAGAGAAAAAAAAACGAAGAGTCCCTCGAAATACAGGAAATTATAATTCGCTTCGAGCAATTCGCGCGTACGAACGAAGCCTCAATGACTTTGTACCGTAGAAAAATAACGTTTGCATCTGGCCGTCGGTTCGCCCGTGTACGCGTTTCGCCGCGTTTACGATGCACAACGCCGAGTGACACGAGCTCGCGGAAACGGCGATTCGCGAGACAATGCACGGGCTAGGATGAGGGATACGTAACCGTGACTCGGAACGCCTAAAAAGCTCCACCTCGCTCGCTCTTTTGTGCCGCGCTCGACTCTTTTCTCTCTTGCGGGGCGTCTCGACGAGCGGAACGAGCCCACTCGACCGCGGAGACACGGGTCAAACTATCTCTGTGTTTTGCACTGCGGCTTACGAGCAGTTTACACAACTCGCGCACCGCTACGATACTACTGATCTCGCCACTGTGCTCGCTGCGATCGTGAACGCGGTGTGGATGATAGAACGGACGACTGTGTGCTTGTGTAGCGCTAGTCGCGAAAAATTCCGCGCGACGGCGCCACCGCCCGGGCGTTCGGAGTAATTCGACGAAGCTCCGCTCGGAGCTCTCTCTCTCTTTCTCTCTCTCAGAATACGCGTTCTTCGCTTTTCTTTTTCGGCAAGTAAGCTTATAATTATTTCTGCGATTGACGATAAACTTTAATAATATTCGATAGCCGTTTTGTACGCTACAAAAATAATCTAGCTGTTCGGAGTTATGGGAGGGTTCGAACGCGAGCGATGACGCACTCGTCCCGGGACGAAGCAATTCCCGCGCGGATGATCATTCCTCGTTGCGATCGGTTAGTATCTCGAAAAATTGTATAAAACTTCGTAAGGAAATAAATTGAAACAATACTAACGGCTAAATTCAACTTTTACAGAAATTAACGAACTCTGCTTCGTAGAATCGATCGAAAAATCAAAGAGAATGACGCCGATCTCTTCTCGTCGCAGCGGTTCGAAGAATCGTCGCGTGGACTGCTCAAAGTTTCGTTCGTTGCAGTCTCGGTGAGTTAAAATTCATCAAAGTACTCGTAAAACGTCAGAATTAAACAATCCGAGAAATATAATTTTGTAAAATAAAAGTTTTGCAAAACTTTTACGAAAGAATTTGCGAAAATGGCGGTTTTACCGCGCCTGCGCAAAGTCACTTATCGCTCGATCGGTACGACGGATCGTGACGCGTCAGAGGGCGCTGCACGTCGATTCTCTCTCGTCCCGAAGCCCGTCTCTCGTTCTCAGTCTCGTTGAGAACCGTGACCGAGTGTGTTGAAACTTCAAAATGGCGTAACCAAACAGTGTAAACACCCAGTTTTGTTGTAATCGCGGTGTTCCGGTAATAAAAAGAGGACTCGCGTGTGGAAATTCGCGTCGGGCTTTCTTTATTGTCGTGTTTAAAACAGGTGTGAGGGATTAAATATAATCTGAATGTTTACTATCGAAATGTCGATCGCCCATTCCATGCCAGGTAAACGTCGGATTCTTACACGAAGTTTGACGTTGACGTTACGAGATTTTTTAGTTCTCTCGATCCTCACGAGTTCGACGAACCTCACGATCCTCGACGATCTTTCAAGTCGTTGCGAAAAATTCGACAAATAATTCATTCGAGCACTCGCTGGCCGAACTCGGCCAATTTTATTTTTATTCACCATTATTCTTCTCAACTAATCTCACGATCGCTGCGAGCGGTGCCTGTGTATGTGCGCGTACACTCTGCCCCTTCCATTCACCTTCTTTCTCAACATAGTATTCCTGATAATTCATCCTGTTTACAAACACACGACGATTAATAATTCATTTTTTTTTATTTTACGATTAATAATTCATTTTTTTTATTTTACATAAAATTATGTCCAAAGCTGCTCCTTTCCCTCGCACGTACTTTTCATTTTTTATTTCATGTTGCAGGGTCCGACCCTACTAAAATGGCAAAACGCAGCACTGGCAGTATAGGGTGAGTTTCTCATTTTAACAGTTTATTTAAGGAGATACTTGCCCCAAGGGCCGTATCAAGTTTTTTTCACCCTTATGTAAACTGAAGGCAAAGGCCCGGATTTTTATTTATATGAGATATTGTCTTGAAAAATCATATTAACGTTCTTCACCATTGCATTAAAATGATGGAAAAATGTTAGCATTTTAATTAAATTAATAATAATAATAATAATAATAATAATAATATAATTGTACAATTGCTTTTCACACATTTGTGGTTTTATATTTTAAGAGCCATTTTGTGCGATGGCTCAGAATTTTTTTCTGTGCTTTATTTACGAATCAAGTTCTTATCTGAATATCATCATAATTTGCACACTTTATCTTAAACTTCTGAGTCAGCTGAAAAAGACGATGAATCCTGTGATAATTTTAAATTAACTTTTCAAAACTTTAACCAGCATTGCGTAATCTCTATTTTCTTGTGTATTTTTTGACAATTGTTATAGTCTCATTAACCTACTTTGCAAAAGCAAAAATAAGTTTTTGTATTACTCATAATCAAAATTTAATCTCAAAAACAATAATAAAAATCCTTATTCTATTCTCTTTAACATATTTAAAGAGAAATTGCACAGGTAGTCATGTCAATCAATCAATTTATGTTCTAGTTTTAATAAACAGCTTAAGCACAATTTTTAAATAATTCTGACACAATGTATTTCTTTGATGAAATGAAAAGAAAAATTGTGATGAGTAATTTGGACTAATTTCTGAACTCATTACAAAAGATTCATATCTAGAGATGAAAACGCTGATTAATGAAGTAATTATCAAAAAGTGTGTAATCTAAATAGGAAAAAAACGTGTTAAAAAATATTAGAACTTCTTCAAACTGTCGTCAGTCGATGACTAATTACTTTGGAGTTAATTGGCTGATTTTTAACGTTCAATCGTTTCAACGATAAATTTAACTTGGGTGCCTCATTTACCACGAATTTTCCTCGTACTTTCTTAAATTATATGAGAATTACGAAAAAAAAAAAATTTTACTAATTGTTTCAAAAACTAAGGAAAGCTTCTTTGAAATATGATAATTATTTTTCAACTTTTTTTGCTGAAATTTTGCGTACACTGGGTTTAATACGATACCCAACTAGTGATCGAATTTCAATGACATTTACCGTCTGGAAATCGAGATATTTATCTTTGAAAATCGAATTTTTTTGTGACTTCTCATAAGATCCCGTGTTAAAAGTTATTATTTTGCACAATGAATATCTCGACGTCAGTACGATAAATCTTTCTTAAATTTTAAACGTATTTTAATATGCCATGAAGAAACATTAATATTAAATAAATAATTTTAACAATTAAATAAAATAATTTCACTTGATGATTTTTGCCTCAACTTTACACGTAAAACGAATAAACGAATACGCGCGGGCGAACAAACGCGTGAACCTCCTTAAGGTAGTAAAACCGTGTTAACGTGTTTGCAAAATTTAAAAAGGCTCAACCATGTAGTTATTTAGATATTAATTTTTAAAAATTGCTATTTTTAACATGGACTCTTATGGGAGATTCGAAAAAGCAACGACTTTCAATGTATAATATCTCGATTTCAAGATGGTGAATCTTTGTTAAATTTGACACATATTTTCACACGACATAAAAGAAGACCTGTGCAAATATTTAAGAAAATCTGAACAAAATCAGAAGAACAAAATACCAAAAATTGAACAAATTCTCATTTTTCTAAAAAAATTGCTGATACATCCTTAAAAAATTATATACAAGTAATTTTTCTTGATCCATCGTGGCCCCGTCTGAAAAATTTCGTTAACGAAACGATTGAGGAAAAGTCATTAGGAAGAAAAAAAAAAGAAAAGAAATGTGTCGATGAATCGAAGAGGAAAGGGAGGAAAGCGTAAGCACGGAGAGTTACAAAACTCGTTCGATCTGAGGTTCATTCACCATTGAGTGGTGGGAGGCGAGATAGGCTCTCGGGGACTGGCGTGTGCTCGCTCGGTGCGGGTGAAATCAGTCGGTAGCGAGTCGTGGGTGGCGAATAGTCGATTACGCTTCGGGTCCGTGTTGCTTCGCGTCACGACGGGAAACACGTTGCCCGGGACGCGCGCTCTTTTTTCCTCCGCTCGAAAATTCGCGCTCTTCCGAGCCTGGCGAACCACGTGTTTCGTCCGCCGTATACGTGACGACCGTAATTCTATTTCGCCGAGACTCCCGTAACTGTTTTCACGAGATTTCGAGAAAAACTCTCAATTGTCGGCACGCGTCAATTAACGAGCGCGATAAGAATAGTTGCCGCGGGACGGAGTGATTTATCGAGAAAGAAAAAACGAACGAGTGACGAAATCGAGGCTCTTGACGAGGAAAACGTGAACGGAAAATCATCCCGGGATCTAAATCGTTTTCCAGACTCGATTTTCGACTCTCGCGACCGTCCAAAGCCCTCGCGACGTTCAACGACGCTTCGTCAATCCAGTTTTCGTCCCCCGGCGCGACGCAAAAAGTTTCGGGGTAGAAAAAAGTGGCGGTTTACTCTCGAAAATATACAGGAGTTTAACCGCGAAGCGAGATTCGGCTCATGTGAAAGTGCCCCCTGTCCCGATCATCTCCGCTCCCCTCCGCGGCTTCGCCGTATCGGGGACGATACGACTTTCGAAAACGTAACCGAAATCGTTGCGATAGTCGAGCTCTCGAGCCGACACGTGAACGTGAGAGAGAGAGAGAGAGAGAAAAAACGAGAGAAAGAGGAACAGAAAACGAAAAAAAAAATAAAATAAAATAAAGGAGAATCGTTGGAATATAAAATGGTGCGCCCGTTTTCGAGAAAACGCGATTCGGTTTGGTCATCGGAATTTCGGAAGGATTCCAGGAGGAAATGTTGACGGAGCTCGAGGAATTTCGAGCTTGATCGAATTTTGGGGATAGATCGAAAAGCGTCGCAAACACGGGTTAGGTTCGCCGCCAAAATAGATTATCCGGAAGTGAACGAGATGTACGGAGGCGGGACCGGGAGCTCCGGGTACGGGGTCGGCCTCGGACCTCCGGGGCCTTCGCACTACGTGCCACCCTCGTCCGTAGCCTACCAGCTCGGACCCCCGAACTTGCCGGCTCCCTCCGCCATCCAACAATCACCCCAGTGCCAAACCCCCGGCGAGCCCGTCGCCCTCCCCAATCAGGCCATCAATTATGGCTCCAATCTGTCACCCATTCACGTTCAGGCCCAACACGACTCACCTCAGCCCAAGAGACGGAGGTAAAGATTGCTCAAAATTATGGTAAACTTTTTGTGCAGAAACTCGTCTTGAAAAAATTGATTTTAGTATAAAAAAGCGACGGAGTTAAAGTTTGTACAAAATTTTGATAAACTTTGTGCAGAAATTTGTCTTGAAAAAATTGATTTTAGTATAAAAAAGCGACGGAGCTAGAGTTTGTACAAAATTTCGATAAACTTTGTGTAGAAAATCGTCTTGAAAAAATTGATTTTAGTAAAAAAAAAGCGACGGAGGTAAAGTTTGCCCAAAATTTCGATAAACTTTTTGCAGAAATTTGTCTTGAAAAAATTGATTTTAGTAAAAAAAAAGCGACAGAGCTAAGATTATTCAAAATTGCGATAAACTTCGTGCAGAAACTCGTTGTGAAAAAATTAATATTAGCAAAATAGCGAGGGAGAAAAGATTACTCTAAATTATAGTAAACTTTGTGCAGAAACTCGTCTTGAAAAAATTGATTTTAGAAAAAAAAGACGGAGGAAAGATTGCTCGAAATTTTGATAAACTTCGTGCAGAAATTTATATGTACTAACCTTGTGTTTACATTTCGAAAAACATCACAATTTTGACAAAATTCCTTAGTCCATTATATTCCTTACAACTACTTGCCTTGTGTTTACATTTCGTGAAACTTGGATATTTTTAAAACACAATATTGGAAAATCTGTTTGAAAAAATCCTGTCCAATTAAAAACCAATTTATATGATAGTTTAATCAAAATCTGTCCAAGATATTTTATACAAAATTAATAATTATAATTCACTGATTTAATTCTCTACATTTTTAATCGTTTAAACAATGTTAATTGTATAAATTATTCAGAATATATAATCGACATTTTTATTATTTACTTTATTTAATCGAAGTGTTCTAAATAATTGAACAGCAAAACTAAGAAATAATTTTATGAATAATGACATGATGTAAAAACAAAGAAGAAAGATTGTATAAAAAGAAAGGAAAAATATTTCTTCTATTAATTTTTAGTGAGAGAATGTTCGAATATGCTCAAGTCTCTATAATTAAAGTTTATCTCAAAAAATTAAATAAAAAAATAATTTTACGACTAAAAAATGTTAAAACTGGAAACAAAACTTGTATAGAAATGGAGAAACAATATTTCTTTGAACGATTTTAAGTGAGAGAAAATTAAGAACAGCTAGGAAAAGATTATGTGCTTATGAAAAGGAGGTATTTTCGATTGAATTTAATGGGACTGAGATCGAGTTGGTACAGCGAAATCGTGTACAAAGTAGCGTTCGTGTGACCGTGCCCTGTCTCGTTTCTCATCCGGTTTTCTCATAAATCTCGTATTGAAATCGAGAGTTCACTGGGGGCGACCGGCGTTACCAGCATCGTCACGAACTTCAAAATTTCTCGCGCACACTCTCCAATATTTAAAAAAAGACTATAAAACAATAATTATAATAACCACTTAAAAAACGAAATAACATTTTGTCTCGTAAAATTGAAATTTTCGTTCGTGCGGTTTGGAAAAATTCAAAAATGGGGAATTGAGTGAAAAATACGACGTCACAACGAATGAATTGAAAATTATTCTTTTTTTTCAATGCCAAAATGTATTATCGCGATGATAAACGACTCACAGTTTTAAAACACTTGTATTGTCGTTTTTTATCGTCGTGTTTACCGAATTCGAGAAGTTAGCAGCTGCCACACACTATACCAAGGTGAAATCAACATTGATGATGCACGAGTTTCGGATCAATGTGGAGGTTTTACATTTTTTTCGAATGCCAAACCAGAATATATTTATTGAAAAAAAATCTATCACATATTCATTTCGAATCAATTACTCGATTATATGTTTATTTTTCTTCCATTTTTTTCAAGAGAGTCATACCGCTATATTAAACAGTCAATCGACTTTCTCTTGAAGAAAAATTTTTCATTGTGGTTTACTCTATATTTTAAAACATTTGTTTCTTAATATTGTAATTAATTGAGAAAATTGTGTAAATAATGAATTAAAGTGACGTCAGAAATTCTTCTGACAATTTGGTTTATAAAATCTTTCGCATTTTAATTTAAAAATTGTTTTTAGATCTTTCTTGTATTTTTCGTTGCTATTCAATTATTATTTAATTATCTTTATTACTGGCAATTTTAACATCCATATTAGCGGGCAATTTGTTTTTTGAACGTTGAATTTTTTATCGTGACAGGGGTACGATAAAATTTACACGGATTACATAATTATCGGTCAGATCCGCGATACGAAAATAAAATCTATTTGCTTTGGAATTCGTCACGTAGAGGAGATTTGCGATCTTGGGTTCCGCGTGGTGAAAAATTTGCCGACAATCGAGCTGTCCGACGACACCTACGAAGCAACGACGCTCCCTTACATTTTGTTTATTTTTGTCTCATCGCGAGGACCCACGCTGTGTTTGCTTCGCGTCAACTCCAAAACGCGCGTGTACTCCCGTTTTCGCCCGTCAAACGACAACAATGCGTGAGAATTCTTAGAGATAAATCGACAAGAGAAAAAAAATTGAAAGTTTCTAATTCGAAATTCGACTACGTTTAAATTCTTTTTAAGGGAAAAAAATTTAAAAATTTTTGCGAATTTTTGTAGGTATATTCCTTTCCATTTTTTCAAAAATTTTCAAGAGCTAATAACTTTTTAAAAAATTGATGAATTGACGTGATTCTTGCGCCATTCGCTTCGTTTTGCAAAAATCTTTAAGGATGCCCCCTAATAAAGTAGATTCGGTCAAGAGAAAGAAAAGATTTCATTTATTTCGGTTTTTCAATATGAATTCTTGGATCCCGCCTCGAATAAGTAATTTTTTTTTATCCACAGAAAATTTTGCGATAAAATATCATCCTATATTAAAAAAGACATGAGGCATCTAATCAATTCATCGGAATAGAGCGCACTAACTTTCGGCTAATCGCTACTCATTAAAAAAAATTTAACGTGCGTTGCTTTGGAAGCAATGACATTGATGTTTGAATCATTCATTTCGTCTTGCAAAAATTATCAGGAATTACCTATTATGAATTCGATATCGTCGAGGACACGAAAAGATATCATCACTTAAAATTTTAAATTTTCCTATTTTGGATTCTCGAAAAATCAGGCCGGAGATCCTCGAACACACTAAAATTTCTCCACTCATGTGAAAAAAAACTTGCAACACAATTTTCTATTATTTATATCCAATATATCTAGACAGATATACCTGAATAGTTCGGGGATCGTAAACATAAAAAAAAGAGAGAAAATTCGTCAAGCTTAACGAGGAAAAAAAAATATTCAAATTTTCGTTAATTGCTCGGTCATTAAGGTTTCCATGGTGATCGGTCGAGGTCGAGTGAAAAACCGATTAAGGTTTTAATTGTTCGGGTAAATGACGAAATTTGGAATCAGTAGATCGGTATAAAGTGTCGGGGTAAGACGTGTCGGGTCTCCCCAGGTAGTTCGTTACCGAAAAACATTCTGTAGAAATAATTCGACAGGTACAATTGAGTGTCAGTTCCAGCGATTTTTAATCATACGAAATGTGAATAGTGTAGTGTTTCAAATTATAATGTCATTTAAAAATACTTTTAAAAAAATCTCAGTGCGGATGTATCTTCTATATTAAAAAAGAGATGAAACCTCTAATCAATTAATCGGAATAGAGTGCATCATGCAAAGTTTTATGATATGTGCGCCTAGAAGAACAGCAAAATATTAATTTAAACACGTCAATAAAAAGCGGCCGCGTTGTCGTTCGTATATATAAAATTGAACAATTTAAAAGGTTTCATCAGATTTCCATCCAATAGAAATCAACATAAATCATATGTGAATTTTATAACATCAATACAACTCTATATTCGTGCAAAAGAAAATTTTTTTAACTCCAAAAATATTCATAAATTTTGTGATAAAAAAAGATAGTGTGCAAATTTCGTAATTTCCATTAATTAATTCCATCAACCCTCAACGCGTAAATTATTTTTTGGGTCACCGCCCACTCAAAACATCGATCGCTTTAAATTTCAAAAAAATTCTTAAAATAGACGTGATAAAGTAAATAAAAATCGTGGACTTTCTCGATGGAGCGTGCTCCGAAACGGGCGCGGGTGGAAAAAATGTGTCTTCGGGAAAAAAAAATTGAAAATAAGGGTCCGGCGAGAGCGAAAAAGAGAGAAGAGACGAAGCGCCATCGAGCTGGGTCTCGCGGAGATGGCGCTACGATTCCTTGACCGCTGGGACTGAACTCTTTGCCAACCGGGATTTTTTTCCCTCTTTTTTCTCTCTCTCTTTCTCTCTTTTTTTTGTCTCCCTTCGTTCTTTTCTTCTGACAAGAAACAGAGATATCTCATCGAGATCACGAAGAGAAAAAAAAGGAAGAATAAAGAGAGAAAGAGAGAGAGAGAGAGAGACAAGAGAGAAATAAAACGGTACTCGTACAACGAATTCCTTTAGCCTCTACCTGCTCCGAAGCAAATCTCCGTCTCAATATTATCAAAACATCACACGGGAGGGAGAAAGAGGGAGAGAGCTCGTCGTTCATTACCGGACGTGGACGTTGGAGAGCGATTTATTTCACTCCGTGTCTCAAATACAAAAACCGAAACCGAACAAAAAAATCATATTATAATGCGGGAAAGAGCTGAAAATTTTCTCGCTTGAAAATCTCACGATCTCGACGACGAAAACTTGACTTTCGATAAATCGTGCGGAGGAGAATCGTTTCTAAACTCGGTGAGCGCACAAACGCATTCGTATTAAATATTGAATTTAAAATAATGTTATCATATTTTTGAGGATGTGGTTAAAAATTTATTAGATTTTGAAAACGTCATGAAATTGTGACAATTTTTACTCCCTTACGACAGAGCATAGTGATTTTTTATATAAAATTATACTCTAAATTCATTATTATCGATGCATTGAGATCAGAAATGCATGCAAAATAAATTAATGTAAGCACAACGAATGTCTCCAATTATAAAGGTTAACCTTGTTGGAAGGTAATTATCAAGTATATTCTTAATGACACAGAAGATAAACATTTGTTGAAAAGTTCATTCATTTTGTTGAGTACGGAGAACAAAGTATAATTTGAGTAATATAAACTTTTTAAATATTAGTAACAAATAGTTGAGGAAGACAACCATAAAAGTATAAACAGATCTTTTTATACAATAAAAATTATATTCTTTCGTACCTATTTAGCAAAATAATTCAAGTTTTGAATCTTTTAGTGCATCAATCTTGTGCAATTTTATTGTATTTTTCCAGGCTACTTTTAGTCAGTTGCGTGTTTTTCTTCGATTTCTGACATTTCTACGTCTGACATTTCAAACCGACAGATATATAATTCGAACCACCAATTTTAGAGTGGATAAAAAATGAAATTAGTCTCATTGAACGATCGAACTCGCGTCACCGCGAGTCAATCAGTATCGCAGAAAAGCGGTGTTAAAACGACCAAGTTCACATATCACCTATCTACTTTATACAAGAGAAAAAATTCTTAAACGATTCAGTAAAACGATTTTAAATTTGACACAATTTTTTTTCATGTACTTAAAAATAACATACACTGAGAACAGATTTAGTTGAAAAATATTTAGTTGAAAATATTTCGTCGAAACAACATTTGTTTATTTGAAATAATGAAACTTCAGTTAAATCAACCAAGAATTTAGTTCAATTTGCAAAATAATATTGTTGAACGTATTGAAACAAATATTTTGTTGAATCAACTAAATTTCGTTTTCAGTGTACCAAAAATGTATCCATAAATCTCATATTAAAAAAAGAAATCACTCATAGATTTTAAAAAATGTAAAAAAGAAAATTGTCAGGACGTTTGCTCTCGATAGGTCTTGTATAAAAATGAAGATCGAAGAAAAAATCAGCCCTCTTTTTCTCCGTCTGTACACCCGGATATACGCTCCGCGTCCATGGGACTTACACCCCCACTTCGAGGCGTCTGTGCTTCCCTCTCCCCTTGTCTCCCGTTGCTCTCCCCGTTCGTCCGCACTCCTTGGCGAAGCTTTTAAAACGTCGGAGGTCCAACGGCTAGAGAAAGACGAAGGAATTGACGATGAAGGAGGAGGCAATTCTTCTCCTTTTTCTCCTCTTCTTTTTCCTCTGTGGGAGAAGGCGCATCTCGCGAGCTCACTTTTCCCTCCAGGGTCAGAAGCGCGGACTATCATTCTCGCTCACCTATCTTTTTCCCCCTCTCCTCCTCTCATTCTCTTTTCCACCTTTCTTTTTTTCTTCGATTTTCCCCTCTCATTTATCTTCCGCTTCGCGCCACCTTTTTTCATCGTGCGTCAAATAAAAATATATGAAATAATGTGAAAGAGATTTCGACTCTGTTGGGAAAAACATTTTTGCGGACTCTCGTTTCAGATTTTTCATGATCTTTAAAATGAATGTTTCATTATTAAAAACAAAAAAATGTTACGATTAAACAAACTTTTTATGAATCTTTAACATTTATTATTCATGATTTATTATTCACATTTGAATTCTCGTGATTTTTCATACCGATTTTTCATTGTCTTTGTTTTTTTCTTATTTTTCAGGTCCGACGAGGACGATCCAAGTGGCTTGAAGTACAGGAGAATAGACGACGAGAATGTTCAGGACAAGGAAAGATTCGCTAGGTTCGTAGTGTATAAATTATTTCATAGTGTCTTTTAAGATTTATTTTTATTATCTTATTTTGAGACCAACGCCATTTTGCAACGCTACTTTTTTTTTTACTACTTCTCGTGACTATGCAAAATCGTACTGTTGCTGGGTATTAAGCAACATTAAATATCGATCTCGGGACTCGGGATCGATCTTTTTTTTTTCAACTGGTATTCGCGTGTGTTCGAGTGACACGTACTTTCGTACCGTTGCACCGACTCGTTCTTACGAGATCGACGTAAATCGATAATTCCCTTTCCTCGGCTCGGCTCGACGGCCCTCGTATTAGTCACGATCGATAAAGGCCCGCTTGCACTTTTCCCAACGGTTCCTTCTTCGTCTTCCCTTTTCTCCATAATTCTTCAATTCTATCGCGATATACGGAAACGCCAAACGGAGAACTCTTCTGCGTGGGAAACCTTTTGCAATATTTTCTATACAAGAAAAAAATATATTAAAAAAAAAAATACAAGAAAAGAAATGCAAGAAAAAAGAAACGGGAAAAAAATGTTTAAAAAACAAACGAGTGAGAATTACAATAAAAACAAAGAAAATAATGAAAAATTATTCATGGAGAATTTCGACTCGCCGAGCGTTTGAAAAATTTTTTTTCGACGACCTGGAAACGCCTCGTTTGTGTCTCTACTTTTCAGAATTGAAAGAGACCACTGGAATTCAGAGACGGATGTTTTCTCTCGAGACCTCGGAGCGGCAAGGAAATGCAGATGAAGAAGAAGAAGAAGAAGAAGAGTCTGGAAGAGGAGAAAAGCAGCACGCGTCCATTATGTCGTCGGCGGGAAGAAAAAGAAAGAGAAGGAGGGAAAAAAAGGAAGCAACAACTGGGAAGATGGACGGAGGAAAAATTTGCCAAGATTCATACTGGTTTCCGCGCGATCTGTGATTATAAAGCGGAGATGGCGAGCGGAAATAAAGCGCGGAGAAATTCAAAAAGGGGGGGACGGGGCTCGCTTTTAAGCGAGAAAGGAAATCGAGTGTAAGCTGCGACGACGAACGAGAGAAATATTCAGAGTGGAGGATATATACACGGGGGAAAGGAGAGAAAAAAAAACCCCCGAAGAATTGAAGGAGATGTGTTTTGCGGGAAAAGAGCGCGAGAGAGCGAGACTGAGGGATTGAAAAAGCGAGGGAAGAAATCTCTCCTCGGTTCACCGCCTTGATCGCCATGGGGGCCCTTGCGGCACTCCGTAATTGCGTTATTAACTTAAAAGCGAGCCTCATCCAGGCTCTTTCTCTCTTTGCTGTTTACGAAAAAAAAAAAAAAACTCTGAGACCGCGACAGAGCTCGCGCGACGTTTCGCGATGACACAAAATTATTTTTATTCCCATTTCTTTTTTTCTATTTTTACTTACGCCAGTCAAATTTTATCAAATTTTATTTATTTTTTACTTTTCACATCGATGGTGTCTAAAAAACAATCATTTTATTTTATTTGCTTGTTTCTATCCTTCCTTTTGAACAATTGTTTCAAATAAGGATGACATTTCTTCAGAAATAAATCTTCAGTTGTTTTTAAAATATTTTTTAAATTTATTACCAAGAAAGTGATAAAAATGTTTGTCAGTACTATCTTTCTGAAACAGTGATGAAAAGTAAAGGAAGTGTTTATTCTTTTTCACGACATTTTTGTTTACTCTTTATGCTATTTTTTTTATTGATTATAATTACTACCGAATAACGTAATGAATTGGAGCAATAAATCACAAAAGGGAGTCGTTCTGTTAAGAAAAATTGCAGTTTTGGACAAACTATTTTGATTTTTAATTTTTTTTTGATGAAAATGTGAAGCATTTGAAGAGCTTTCGGCAGTCTCGATCGCGAGGAAAGCGGCGGAGAAGAAATTGAATTCGAGTCGAGGATAAAACCGGATAATTCACAGCGGGACGAAGGTGAATCTCTTTGCGAAGGGGATACGCCGGAATCGAGGAACAGCGATGTATACGTGCGGCACAGAAACGTATGAGACCGCTGGAGTTCTCCTCGGCGCAGCTACTTCCAACGAGAAGATAGAGAAGAGCATCTCCCGGGACGGCCAACTTCGAACCGGACCTCTGACCCCGCGCAGTTCTTCTTTCATGATCTCATGATCATACTCGCCTCGAACTCGAACCGCGGACGATATATTTTCACGATCGACAGTACTGAATTAATGAATCACATTTTTCCACTCGCCAATATTTTTTTCGTCGTCCTTGAAACTTATGAGAGCTCGGCTATCGACCGTTCGAATACATTCAGAGCCAGAAATTGTCATCAGACCTCTCCGAATCAGTAGAACCGCGACAGTCGAATTAAAAATTTCATCTTAGAAATTATTAAATTGACTTGGAAATTTTTTTTTTGTTTGAATAATCTCTATGCAATATTTTTTAACATGTTCTTCAAATTGAAAATTACATTTTAATATCTTTTTTTTTCATGATTTAGTGATTTTTTTTTCGTTTGTATTTTTTTCAAAAATGTTTAGGGTACTGTAAATTTTGAAATAATTGAGATATCGACTTTATTCTTGTGCCATTCGCTCGGTTTTGCAAATATTTTCATGAATCGGCTTTAAAAATTGTATTTGGTCATTTGAAATTTTTAAATTTTTTTCAGAAAAATTGATCTCAAAAAATTTTTAGTTAATCATTTATAGCATTTAGTTCATACGTAGAAAAATATAGTGTAATCCTTTAAACCATAAAACTGACCCGATTTGATTGGAATTCGCGAGTGTCTGGTAATTCTTGCGTGCGGGAATCCGAGATTCCCGGGCTATTTTCACGATCGCGCATGTAAACTCTTGTCAATTTAAACCATAAATTATCATAAATTGCGGCTTACTGAATTAACCTCAAAAAAAAAACATTACGATTGCATAATTTTTTTGTCTTCGAATTTACAAAAGTAATATTGACGAATTTAGTAGATTTTATTTTTTTCAAAAAACTTTTTAAACCTCCATTTTTTAATTTCTCCAATTTTCAATCGCTCGATCTAATTTATTGTAATTTTTGTTCGCAGTCGTGAGAACCATTGCGAGATCGAGCGTCGCAGGAGAAACAAGATGACGGCGTACATTTCGGAGCTCTCGGAAATGGTGCCTACTTGCTCGACCCTGGCGAGGAAGCCGGACAAGCTGACGATCCTGAGGATGGCTGTGGCTCACATGAAGCAATTGCGAGGTGAGAAAATAGGAATTTTCTCTGCAGGAGCGAAAAAAAGGAAATCCGATTAAGATTCAACGTCAACGAACGAGCCCGTCGTTTTGTCTCTGTATTCGTTTCGAGATTCCAGTCGAGGGAGAACGACGGAATTGTTCACGAGGTCGAAGAAAAATAGGGAAAACAATCGTCGCGGTTTATATTATTCTTCTCCAATATTCGTTCGTCAATATCGTTGCATACTCTTCCATCGGCGATAACGAAACAAAAAAAAATCGAAATATAAATATTCCGATAAGTTCGTCCAGGTTTCTGTGCGATTAGACACGTATTTCGCCGATAATTCTTCTCTCGTCGTCTCGGCCAGGAGGTTAAAGAAGCGAGCAACCTTTTGTACGTTGCAACGGAATCGCTCGGTAAGAAAATTCTTTCGATAAGATACCGAATTTTATTTTTACACAAAAATTTATTAATCCGAGTATTCGGTTTTCATTCTCTCTGCGAACAATAACGGTTTCGTTGTTTATTGGAAAAACGAAGGAGAACGGTTTTGATTTCGCGACGTGCGGAGATTTCAATGCCAAAGGGGAAATGTCGACGTTCGTTTTTTATCGAGATTTATTTTTATTCTCGGCTGTGTTACTTCGAAATTTCGCTCAGGATAGTTTTCTTTGTAAAGTGATTTTACAAATTCAAGTTCTCTTGCTGATGAAGTAATTTTTTATTTCGTAGGATTAAGGAATAAAGAAAAAAAAAGTATGAGCTTCTTTAAGTTGCACGAACAGCATAGGGAACTTTTAGCTTCGAACTTCATTTTTGAAACATTTAGAGTTTTTAAACTACGTGATAAATATTAATGTTTATTATTTCTGAAAGTTTTTATTCATCAATAATTTCAAGAAATTAACTGAAAATTTCTTCATTTGACCATGACTCTAATTTGCAATCGTTAAAATTTTCTGCTCGAAACTTGATAAGTATCCAGAAAATAAACAATCCACAAAATTCTTGTGAAAATATAAATAAAATGTCGAACGTGCTCTAGAAAGTTATCAAACTTTTGGTATCCATCGGTATAAAAGTGTCTCAAGGTAATGACAATCTTGTACGTTTCTTTTTGATTCTTAAAAAAAAAAAAAAAACAATTGAACGCCTCCAAATAATCAGCTCTGCAGAATCTTATTATATTTTAAAATAATGCAAGTACCTCAATAATCGGAAAGCTCATGAGTACAGGAACGAAATAATGAGTCTATGTCGAAAGTACCGAAAATATTGAAATTTCGGATAGAACTGAATTTTCATCTCTTTGCAGCGAAACCAGGCGAGGATATCCGATATAATTGGAAAGCTCGGGAGTTGGAGGATTAAATTTGTGTTGGCGAGGCTGTCGTTGGAAGCTCGGGAAGGATGGCGGTCGCTCGCGGAGGCATATCGAATGCAGAAGACACGATATATGCTTCCGGTGTGTTTTGTGAGGGAGCGGGGGAGGTTCATTCTCGTTGCTCAACGTCTACCGAGTTTGAGCGGTAACGATACGCACACGACTCGGTGTCTTTTCTCGCGTCCCGGTGAGGCCCCACTCCGGTGCTCCCTCGAACGCGCACTACCGAACGAACGGGGCGTCAAGAGACACGAGACGCACGTGTGCAGGTTGCTTCACCACTCTTCGCCCGACGTACACACATATTTGTATCGCCGACGAAGAATCCAGCGACGACGCATTGTTTATAGCCACTTCTCCTCTTTTCCCGCGACAAGCGGGCAACGGAATACAAATTGTCCGGCCGAACGGCCAACGCGATGAGGAGAAACCTCTCGACTTCTCTCTTTCTTTTATTCTTATACCTTCTTCTTTTCTTTTCTTTCTTTTTTTTTGTTACCTGCTCCTCGCCGTTAGAGAAACCGACGCGCCTACCGAAAATCAAACCAGACGGTTTCCTGTCAAATTTATTCGCTCTTGGATAAATTCGATCCTATCGGGCTACCTTCTCACCTGAGATCGTCGATTTTATTTTTACGTTTTCACGTATGTTTTCACCGTTTACTGGCCGTTCGCCATTTGACGGACGTGCGGTATTCTGGAATTTGTGAAAATTATCCCGCAGACTCTTCTCGATCGAGCTGTCTTCGTCTCGAAATGAATTTCATTTTCTCTCTTCAAATGGTAAATTTGTGTTTCGTCGTTGCGTCGATTTTGAATGTTTTTCTCTTCGCTTGGAAATTCATTACTCTCGATTTTCTTGTACAGAGTCGAGACATAGGGGGGGGAGGGAAGAGAACTCTCGCATAGATCTTGTTTGGAAGTCGTTAAAGTTTTCTCTTCCCGGAATCTCTCCCGCGAGTGGGAGGAGAATAAAAAGAAGAGAGCGAGAGAGGTGGGAAGGGGTTAGGCCGAAGGGGGATTGTATATCGGTTGGAATATCGGATCGAAGAGAAGCTCTTCTCTCCGGCTCGGAGGATCGTTCTATCCGCTTTGCAATTCCGATCTTGCACCTCGATAGTTACCACTCGGAGGCTAGGTACACGCGATTTGCCCCTGTGTATATTTTCGGTGCCAGTATTCCCGCTGAACGCCCTCGAGGGATTCTCGCGCGAGTTTATCCCCCTCGTCGTTTTCTCCGACTCGTCCTTTCCCCGCTCCGAGCGCCATTTCCGAGCTAATTCTTTTTATTTGCCTTTTTTTCAGGCACAGGAAATACGAGCGGCGATGGCAGTTACAAACCGTCCTTCCTCACCGACCAGGAACTCAAGCACTTGATCCTCGAAGCCGCCGACGGTTTTCTCTTCGTCGTCAGCTGCGACACCGGCCGAATCATATACGTCTCGGACTCGGTCGCACCTGTGCTTAATTATTCCCAGAGCGACTGGTACGGGACGACTCTCTACACCCAGGTCCATCCGGACGACACGGAAAAGGTCCGGGAACAATTGAGCGCCGCTGAACCTCAGCACGCTGGAAGAATCCTCGATCTCAAGACCGGGACGGTCAAGAGAGAAGGCCACCAGTGTGAGTCTCCGTCAATTATATTTCTCTTTTTTTTTATTTTTTTATTTTTTATTGAAAATGAGCATTCACGAGGATACTTGACTATTAATTTCATCATGATTCTAAATAAATTGATTTAAAAAACTGACTTTTGGATCAGTTTTTTCAATTTTTCAATATCAATTCTTGAATTGCGCCTCAAATAAGTAGCATTTTCGTTATCTACAGGAAATTTCCGATCGAATAAGGTTTTAAAATCGATAAAAAAAAATTCGAAAAATTTTTCGAATTTTTTAAGGTATACGCCTTCCATTTTTTCAAAAATCTTCAAGGCGTCATAACTTTTTGAAAAATTGATGAATTGATGTGATTCCAACGCCATTCGCTTAGTTTTACAAAAATCTTGAAAAATCACACATTATAAAGTTCATTTCGTCAAGAAAAAGGAAAGATATTGCTAATTGAAATTTTCATGGGTCCATGAGACCCAGTGTGACTCACCAAATTTTTTGAAATT
>JAPYYW010002324.1:0-22006 GCA_030522545.1 Cremastinae sp. A BG-2022a | reverse complement strand
CAAATTTTAACCACGCTTACACACGATGCTAAGGAACGTTTATGCAAAATTTTAAACAATTATCTTTAAAACCGCTTAATGCAAGTACCTCCTTAAAGATAGTCGTATCGCTGCAGACTAGTCAAATGTCACTTGCAACTGATTAACGTAATTTACGAAAAAGCAGAGATCATTATTAAAAATATAAAGGAATAAGGAAATTTATGTATTGTCGACAAAATTGATATTTTTATTTACCAGTAATTGCAACATTAAAAACTAATTGTCAACGATTTGAGTAGTACTCGAGGTTACCAACTTCAAAATTTCAATATGTCACGTGTAATTGAAAAAGTATATGTTGCTTTCCAAGTAAAAAAAAAGTAATTTGTAAAAATTTTTTTTGGGATAAGATAGGAAGATGTACACACTCATCGAACAAAATAGATAAAGAAAATTTGAAGATGCATAGAAAATATGAGTGTAAATTGTGAACACGTTTGAATTCAGTGGTTAGGATTCTATATAATTATCTATTCTGTACTATTTTTCAAATGAATTTCTTTCAGGTAAAGAGAGAGCGTCGAATTTCGGAGCAGCCGACGACGACCGCTCTCGAGAAACTCCGACGAGAACTCGAATTGGACAAATGTCGCGAGCTTGAAAGACTGCAAGCGGAACACGCCAAAGAATTGCGCCAACTGACGGACAAGCATCAACAAGTCATATCGGAAATAAAGAAAAAACAATGGGTAATTATTAGTATAATTTGGATAACTTGAATTTATTAATATCACCGGGCCACAAAAAAAGTTGTCTGTACTTTTGACCAGACCCCTCTATTTTTTTTTGTATTTTGGCGCGCTGAATTCGAATCTGGGGTCCATTTTGTCCGTACACCGTCAAAATTTCGAGTTAATTGCGAAAAACTAAACATTGTAAAAAGTTGCTATTATTATGATAAAAAAAAATGTTCTGAAACTAAATCAAGTATGATTTTGATGTATTTCGATCTGCTGAATCAGAATCTCAAGCCTATTTGATCCGTACACCCTTTAAAATATAAATAAATTGCAAAAAACCTCAAAAAATCCCTAAAATTTAGAAATTTTTTTTGAACACATTAGCTGCAATTTTTTGCAATTTTCAGAGATTTGTTGGGGGTTTTTGCAATTTGATTATATTTTAAAGGGTGTTCGAATCAAATAGACTTGAAATTCCGATTCAGGAGATCAAAATACATCAAAATCGTACTTGATTTAGTTTCAGAAAATGTTATCATAATAATAGCAATTTTTTACATTTTTTAGCATTTTTAGGGGTTTTTTGCCATTTACTTGGATTTTAAAGGGTGTACGGGCCAAATATACTTGAGATTCGAATTCAGGGAATCAAAATACCCAAAAATTAGACGTGTCCTAGTTCGATACAAATTTGTTTATCATGAAAACTGCAGTTTTTTGCCATTTTTTACGGTTTTTCATAATATATGAAATACATAAAGATAGAGAGGGTCTGGTCAAAAGTATAGACAACTTTTTTTTGTGGCCCGGTGTATTTTTCTTTCTGTGTCTGATGAATTTTTTTCTTTTTTCTCAGTGTTACAATTGTGAGACTGAGGCGATTTATCACTGCTGCTGGAACACAGCGTACTGCAGCACGGATTGTCAGCAAGTACACTGGCAGCGCGAGCACAAACGCGTTTGCAGGCGCAAACGATAAGTCCAAAAAGCATAAGATTCATGTGCAATAAAACGAGAGTACCTACGACAAAAACAATACGTCGAATGACCCGCAGACAGGAAAAGGCTTGTGAATGAGCTTTGAGTTAAAATAGAGAGAGAGCGAAAGAACGATGAGAACGGGTCGCCAGGCACACCCTGATATACATTTAAATATATATATATAAAATACAGATTCGTATACAATGGATGCTTATCGATAGTTACACATTTTTATCGTTGGCAAATTGGGCGTCCGATATGAATAGCTGTTTACCATACGACTCGTATAAATATCAAAGTACATTTGTAAAAAATGGACGGTGATTTTCGGCTGAAAAGCATTAAAAATGTTTTAAAATCACGAAAATCGAAGATCGTGTGGAATGAATTTTAGAGCGAATTTGCGTTTATATTATATTATATAAAAAAAACGTCACCTTTTCGCAATTAATGAATATTAGTTAGTTTTTAAAATTATCAACGCAGTTAAACTTAATCTTCTCCAGAGTCTTCGCTATGCATTTCGGTTATTTCGTAATGCATTTCTCCTCGTCGCACTAAATTATTAAAGAGTAGTTCGTAAATGGAAATGCCAAAAATTTTTGGTAAAAACAACATTCTAGATTATTTTTTTAACGTTAAATCTAGGGAGACGCGTAACTATTAAAAATGTCGTCGGCGAAGACTCTTTTATATTCTATTCTCGTTCGCGCACAATCAAATTTCTGAAAATTCGTCCCGGCCGTTTTTAAATAAAAAATCACGTTTGACCGTTTGTCGCGAACTTTTCATAAATTTGCATTTAGCTCGAGATGCTCTTGCGTAATGTTATCCCTGAAAATTTTTCTCGGCGAACGTGAGTTCTTTAAGTATAGCTTCAAAGTTGAGAATGAATTGGAGATAAAATTTTTGAAAAAAGAAATATTTTGAGTAGCTTAAAAGTGACAGGGTTTTTCGAACAATTGGGAATTTTTTTCCATTTTGTTCGTCACTTGATTACTTCAATTTCGATATTCCAAATTATCCGAAAATAGCGCTGTTTGAGTCTTATTTGATCCTTTTTTTGTATCAAGATCAAACTAATTTTTCAATGTCAAAAAATCTCGATACTTTTCGAAGTATTAATTTTATAAATTAAACGCTTTTTGAATGAATAACTGGAAGGCTATCACTTGAAATTTTTTTTCATTTTTATTGTTTTTTTTTGTTTTTAAGAAAACGAAATGAATTCAAAACGAAAGTTTTGAAGTAATCACGAGAAAAAAAATTTATGAAACATGTATATCGAATCGAACAAAAAACGAGGGTTATATTTGTTTTTTTAATCTAAGGCATTGTTTGGTACAAAAATGTTACATTAATGGTAAATTAATGAAAATGTAATTGCATTTTTGAAAAAAATTGTTAATATTTTACGCATTAGATACGATCCTTTGAAAGCATTAACTTTTTTAATAATTTAAACAGTAAGCATCATTGAAATGATGAATTATGAGAAAATCCAGCGAAACAATTTTACAGTTTACAATTATTATCAAGTACGTGCATGATCGAAAAAAATTGAATTTTACGACGATCCCTCAATTTATAATTTGTATCCAGGGTATACATACAATTGTCCATGAGAAATAATGTTAAATTTTAAAAAATTTAGAGTTGGATAACTTTTAAGGTGGAAATCTTGACTTCGATATAAATTAAAATATTCAATACGCTTTGTAGCGTAGAACGTGTTGGAACCACTTTTTTTATTAAAACTTCCCAGTGTGTTGTCAGACTTAAAAATAAATCCGGAATGTTTAATAATTATTTTATAAGAGTATAAAAAATATTTTCGAATTTTTAGTTTAAGCATTTAGATGAAGAAAAAACATTTACACTAAAAATATCCAGAATAGTCATTTACGATTGGAACTTTTACGATAATGCATTGTATAAAGCATCTTCGAAGACATTTTTATGAGTTAGGACGAGCTCAGGAGAAAAATTTTTTTTAATGTGCAAAAAGGAGGAATTTTAACCATATCTTATTCAAATAATACCAATGAAACTTTCAAGGCACTGTTGTAAGCAAAAAACGTTAATTACCTTAACTACCTGACAGGTAACGAGAGCACTTTTTAAACCCATAAACTACGAATAATTGAGAAATAATTTTTGTTTTAACTCGAAAATATTTTAATTATAGTGTTTACATGTTCGTAAAAACAGAAAAATATATTGTAGCTAAAGTTTCGTGTATTTAGATAGAAAAAGCTTGAAACTTTGATTTGAAATGTTTCAAAAACTAAACAGTTAGAATGTTTTTGCAAAATGTATAATTAAAAAATTGTTAAACCATTTTTATTTCTATCGAATTATCCTAAAATAATTCAAGGATTACCAAAAAACACGTTGCCCTGTCAGGAGTTGAACCACTCAGTAAATGATTTTAATTCGTGTGGAAAAGCTTTTGATTCGTTTGGATCGAATTTTACAAAAAAACAACTTACTTCTCGTAATTTTTGAAATATCTCCACCGATCCATCCTTGAGGAATTGTTATTGAAACCAAAATAATCGAGACGTTTTTCATCACGATCGATGAACAATGATTCTTGCGAAAATACATCGGTCGTACGATCAGCGAATAAGCATAGAAAAATTGTATACTAATATACAGAGATCATTCTGAGAGAAGATCAGGGGAATGAATAAAACATTGTGTTGATTAAAAAAAAAAGAGGCTGTGTCAGAAATTGCGTCAAGTTTGAGGGATCATCGCACACGTCGTGCCTTGCTCGAATAATCGTAGATAATATGCGTGCAGAGTGGGAATAATACAGGGAGCAAGGTATAGTGAGATACTCGTGAAATTTACCTTTACGTATAAATTGAAAAAAAAAGAGCAATACACACTTTTTTCAATGTAAAAACGATTCATTTAAACATTAAGCACACAATCTTGTTTCTAACTCTCATCGTGAAGTTTAAAGTTTTGTAAATTTTTTCTCCGAATAAAATAACATAAACGATAAAAGAATGAATTTTAGGAAAATTTTGACTGTTGAGTGTAGAAATGTGGAAAAAGTTTGCTTTTTTGTGATTTTCTCTTTGCTACAAATATGCTTCAGTGTTTTTTTTCTTCTCTAGGTCCTTGCGACGATGATAGCCGTATAAAAATGTACGAGGCCTTTTCATTTGTAAATAAAGAATAGATTATTATCGGATAAGGTTTGTTCGTAATTCTGTTGTATATAAGATAATAATGGCAAGACTATTATGTACAAACTTGGAATTTGATTTGAAATCAAAAGTGAATTTTCGGAGCTGACTATTTTTCACGTGTTTTGACACTGCAGATAGTGTTTTGTGTGCCAGCTTCTACAGCAGAAAATTCAAGGAACACCAAAAATCTTGATCTCTCAACGATCGATAATAAAATAAAAATAAAAACAACAAGAATAAAACAATGACTATACCAAATACAAGTCACACTGTTCTTAATACTACATACAAGTTTGATTTAAGGCACTAAACCACTGTGAAATTTTTTTGGTTTCATTTTTTTCTTTCATTTCCTGAAATATACCTTTATTGAGAATGCTCTTACCAAATTTTGCAAATAAATTCGTAAAATTGACGGACATACAGCATTTTATGTGAAATCGTGAAATATGACAACATATTTAAAAAAATTATTCATCAGATTTGCATAAATGAAGTTTTAAAATGTTCGTAAATCCAGTTTATATGGCACGACGTAGAGATTTTTTTTTCCATAAACGATGAACATTTTAGGTGAAAATGGGGAAAAAAATTCACTGGTCCGCCATTTTTTTCAGATATCGAAATTTTCGTACGTGATGTTATAAAGTTATATATCTAGTTAATAAATATATTTTGTTTGTATTTTTACGATAAACTGTATGGCTTAAGGTGGTTAATCTGTAAAATAAGCGTCGATAGATTTCGTTAAAATTTTGCATAAATTTTCTTTAACGTCATATACAGATGTGTACCAAATTTTAAAAGGTTTCACCATACGGAAGTTGAGATATTTAATGACAAATATCACATTTTTTTAACACTCTCCATATGAGCGTGTGTTTGAACTACAATTTTCAATAATAAATATCTCGTATTCCAGACGGTGAAATTTCTTAAAATTCTCTTGAAATCTCTTAAAATTTTGCAAACTTTGCAGAAAATCACTGTTTTTAACACAGCCTCTTATGGAAAGTGACAAAAAAAAATGATTTTCAACAATAAATATCTCGATTAGTAGATGAAAAAACCTTTTAAAATTTGACACACACTCGAGCACCACGTTAAAGAACATATATGCAAAGTTTTAAGAAATTCTACAGAAAACCATTTTACCATAGAGTCACGGTAGAACTACCTTAACAAAAAATTATGAAAAATATACCGTTTCGCGCGCTCACAGTGGTTCAGTGCCTTAAATAAAAATCTGAATAAATAAATATCTAGGATTTTGGAGCGATTGTTAATGAAATATTTGATTTTTTAGCTATCCTGCGTCGCCCTGACTTCCTTGCTGGCTATTTCCAGAGCGATTTCGGCCTTTTCGGGGCTGTCGGTGACGGGAACGAAGTTGGCGCCGGCGACGGCTTCCTGGGACAATTTATCGAGGAACTGGAGCTCCGCGGGCTCGAGCTTCTCGCCGAGATGTTTGAGAGCATTGAGGATTTCGCCGCGTTGCCTGTCGCTCGACTCTTTCGTCAATTTTCCCAGCCGGAAGTCCCGCTCGAGCGTCGAAAGTCTCACTCGCAACTGGTCGGGTTCTCGCTTTACGAACATCCTTATCACGGCCGGCGTCTTGAACGCAGCGCTGATCGCGCTCTGGGTCGCCAGCTGCATCGCTCCCAACTCGTCGACCAGCGTCATATCGCCCGATATCATCCGACGAAGGCTCTCGTTCAGTTCACGAAGCTGCTCCAATATTTCTTCCTTCATTTGCTCGTACTCCTCCGCGCTGATCGAGTCCCTGCACATTTATCATATTTTTTTATTCATTTTTTTTTCAACTACTTTGCATCCAAAACAGAAAATTTTGTCTTTTAAGGTAGTTTTACCATGGTTCTATGGTAAAAATGGTATTCTATAGAATTTCTTAAAATTTTGTAGATATGTTCTTTAAGGTAGTTCTACCGTGGTTCTATGGTAAAATGGTTTTCTATAGAATTTCTTAAAACTTTGTACATATGTTTTTTATCATGGTGCTCAAGTGTGTTTCAAATTTTAAAAGGTTTCTCCAACTAGAAATCGAGATATTTATTTATTGAAAATCATATCTTTTTGTAACTTTCCATAAGAGCCTGTGTTAAAAAATGTGATTTTGAACATGAAATATCCTGATATCTGGGTAGAGAAACCTTTCAAGATTTGGCACCAACCCTTATACAGCATCAAAGAATGTTTATCTAGTTTTTTAAAAAAATCTATAGAAAAAAAGTTTCAACTGATGATTTTACCTTTACTTTACATAGGAAGCAAATTTTTGAACGGATTGTCGCGGTTGAAATACCTTAACATGGTGCTCAAGTGTGTTTCAAATTTTTAAGGGTTTCTCTACCTAGAAGACGAGATATTTATTGTTGAAAATCATATCTTTTTGTAACTTTCCACAAGAGCCTGTGTTAAAAAGTGTAATTTTCAACATGAAATATCCTGATATTTAGATAGAGAAACTTTTTAAAATTTAGCACCAACCTTTATACAGCATCAAAGAATGTTTATCTAGTTTTTTAAAAAAATCTATAGAAACAAATTTCAACTGATGATTTTACCTTTACTTTACATAGGAAGCAAATTTTTGAACGGACTGTCGTGGTAGAAATACCTTAAGGTAGTTCTATCGGTACAGTCAAATCAAAAGTTTTTATTTCAATTTATCTCCTTGCCATGCAATTTTTAAGCTTAAGTTTATTAAGAAAAGTTGGTGCAAATTGTTTCAAGAATAACATATTCAAAATTCAAGGTCATTCAAGGTCACCTGTACTTGATATAAACATATGAAAATTACGAAAAAAAAAATCTTACTAATTTCTTAAAAAAGTAAGGGAAGCTTCTTTAAAGTATAATAAAGAGATATTCTAAATTTTAAGAAGGTTTATCATGTACATTTCAAGATATTTAGAATTGAAAATCGCAATATTTAACACGGGCTCTTATGGGAGCCCGTTTTATTTTATTAGAAAGCTCAGTAACAAGCCGATACTTTGTTTTTTTTAATTGCATATTTTTAAATGACGAACAAAATGAGAGATTTTTTAAATTTAGATCTGCAGTCTTTAACAACACAATAACCCAAATAATTGTACATAATTACTGTCTTGGGCCATGTTTGCGTGTTAAAAAGCACATTTTCAATTCAACTTTTCTCGAAAATGACATCGGCGACCCCCCTCGATTTTTTTTCTAATAAATTAAGAACTACTTAATTTACTTATAAACGCAATAGAAACATTTTCTGCAGACTTTCGTTTGGCTGGAGAACTACCTTAAAAATGTGAAAAAACCTTCTTTGAAGCAATGTATGTTAAATTTTAAGAGGTTTCACTACGTAAAACTCGAGATAAGGTAAACGTCCCAATAGTTGGACAATTTTCGCTATATTATTTTTAATATTGAAATTATTTTTTTCTCAATAAAATCGTATGGATTTTCTGTACGAAGAAGTGTATTTTTCATGTTAATTTATTGAAAAAAACTCGCTGAATCCCAGAGACAGGGTCGATTTTCTGTCCAACTATTGGGAAATTCTACGTATTTAAACATTTCAGTATTTATTTACTAGAAATATTGTTTATAATTAATACATTGAATGAGTTTTGGATCGCTAAAATATCAGATAATAGTTTAGATATGAATTTGAAATAGTTTTTTTTTGTTTGAATATTAAAAAAAAAAGATAAAGCGAGAAAACTCTTAGTTGTCCAACTATTGGGACGTTTACCTTATTTATTGTCAAAAATCACTATTTTTTGCAGTCTCCTATAAGAGCATGTGTTAAATATTGAGATCTTCAACTCTTGATATCTTAACTTTTGGGTAGTGGAACTTGTTGAAATTTTGCATAGCTCTTTATTGTACTTCAAAGAAGCTTCCTTTAGTTTAAAAAAAATCCTAAGATTATGATTTTTACTCTTTAATCAATCTTTTAATCAATATTAAATATAACTTTTAATCAATATTAAAGTTATGATAAAATTATAATAGATATATTTTTATAATAAATATCTCCAATTTTTAATGAAAAACTCACTTTTATCAGGAATGGTACTTCGAGTTCATTCATAATTGTACTAATGCAAAATGAACTTGAACAAGATTTTCTCAAAAATTTGCAGAGACCTGCTTCAATATTGTAATAAAGTTAATTTGGAATATATGTTGTTCTTGAACCAATTTGTAACAGAAGAAAAATTGAGAAGAGTTTTTGATTTTACTGTAAGAATAAATTTATCTTAAATTTATGTATACATTACTTTTTTCTGAGATATAAAAAAATTATGTTGCACGAAAGGAAAACAAACGATACATTTTTTTTGCTGTCACTGCCATTGTCCAAACTTTAAAATTATTTTTTTACACGATATAAAAATATTTCCATAAACTTTCATTTTCGCGATTCTTTTGGACAAAAGCAAATTGGTTACGTCAACTAAAATATTTGTAACTAAAAATTTCATGAAATGAGATAACGAAAGTTTGAACAAGAATTGTTGTTTTGGCGCGCAACGATGACTTTCATTTTTCGCGAATCACATTATCTTCTGACAAAATGATAAATCATTTTCAACGCTATACATATATATATATATATATTTCCACGGTTTTTTATTTCCGAGAATTTCCGATTATTTTCAATGCCCACTTCGTCTTAAAATATTTTCAAAGATTTTTATGCTCGGTATATACAAAATTAATTCAATTTTCAGCCACCAGTTATCTTTTATATCGTCGTTAAACGCTCTAATTAAAAAAAGAAACATTATTCGGGTCTCGATTAGCGTTCGAAGAATTCGCGAGTACGCGCGAATCGCTTCGAGTATTCGTCTCGTAACTAAGAAGTAACGTCGATATTCGAACGTTTCGAGTCGTAAAACAAGGCCTGCGTTTTTCGTGGGGTTAAAATCGACGAGTTCCACTTGTCGCCCAAAAAGCCCTTGTCCTATCCTCGATACATTGGTATCAGGTCGTTGTGGGCGTTTCAGGCGAGAAGTGGAACGGGGCTTGTAACACGCGTGTAAACGCTACTACGCGACACGAAAAATAATATGACAGACCTGGCGTCCTCGATGTCGGCGAGCTCCTCGACGAGTCTGTCCAGTTGATTCTCGAGATTTTTGCGCAATCTCTCGGTCTCGGCTCTGCCGTGCGAGCCCATCGTGCTCTTTTCCGATCCGAACTCGTTATTCGGGAAAAACGGCCGCGAATCAACAGCTGCGGTCGGCCGAGGATACTCGCGAGACGAATTTCGCGTCCGCAAGTTGCCAGCACTGACCGGCAACAGGCATCAGCCGCGGAGTGGGGGGCGAACCGCCGCGGAGGGGGAAAAAAAACGCTCGGCCGTGTCGCGGGCCGGACGAAACGTAATCCCGATTCCGCTCGTCGTTCGAGCAAAGCTTCGCTAAAAAAAATCGCAAAATAGCTCGCAGGACGATCGAACGTTGCTCTTCCGGCTCGGAGCAACATTGACGCGTTTCATCGTCCGAGTTTTCAACGTTTTCGGCTTATCGGACGGCGAAAAAAATGCGGCTCCGCTGCCGGAGAGCGGCGGGGGCGCCTCTCGCGGCCACCAGGCAAACGTGCCGACGTGCGTTTCGCGAATATATAACAACGCGCACACGAAACACACGCCTCGAGCGTGCCGAACTTGACGCAACGCGTGGAACCCCGCGAGCTCCTTGAAAAAAAAAAAGAAAAAAAAACGAAGAGGTAACCCCTCCGGTCCGTAACCGAGAATAAATTGAAGAAAAAGCCGAAAAAAACGTGGAAAATACGATAAAGGAGTGCAGACGCGATTATTCGGGCGTGAGTGGGAAAAAAGTCGCGCGTGTGTCCGAAAGAGGCGACGAGGGTGCGCGCTCGCGCGCACACGATCCCGAGAGGCCAACGCGTACGTAACTGCGAAGGTAAGAGAGGTTAGAGGAGAGAAACGAGAGAGCGTGTGTCCCGACGACGAGATCGAGAAAAAGAAAAAAAAAGAGATAAACAACGCGTCGATCATCCGTGCGTCGCGAATAGTTAAGCTCCGGGCGAATCGAGCGTGAAAAATCGACGTTTTCGTTTCGCAAACTCGGGAATAAGATTGTGCAAGTTGGTGCCGTGCGTGTCTCGAGTGTCGCCCGTGCTTCGTGCCGACGAGAAGAGCCACACGGTCGCCAAAGTTTAGCCACATCGTGGCCCAGTGTGCGACTCAAGGTTCCCCCTCCCTCTCACTCTTTTTCTCACTCTTTCACACAAACACGAAACTCTCTCGGGCGCGTTCCCCACCCCTCGCCGTGTCGTGCACGTACGGGAAGCGTGTATTCGAAATTTCGGTATTCGCGCAGTGTGGGCGCGCGCGAGTGACGGAGCGTTCTCTCCGGTGCGGCGAATAAAGCGTTCGTAGACCGTTTTATTATAAAAAAAAAAACCAGTGCGTCGATACGAAGTACGCGTGACTCTCTCGCGCGGCGAATAAGGCGTTCGTAGACCGTTTGATTGTGAAAAAAAAACAGTGCGTCGATACGAAGTACGCGTGACTCTTTCGCGCGGCGAATAAAGCGTTCGTAGACCGTTTGATCGTAAAAAAGCGAAAAGAGCGCGTCGATGCGAAATACGCGTGACTCGGAGTGAAAAACTCGTGATACGGAGTGAAAAAAAGAGCATAGCCCGTTTCGTAAGTTATTCGTCGAGGTTTGCGGGAGGGAAAAATCGAGTCTCTATGAGGAACCAAGCGAGCCGGTGCGGGAGGTTAAGTAGCACGAAAGTAGAGGCGAGCTCGAAGGGCTCCGGGAAACTGAGATGAGTATGCCGGCCAAGGGGAAGCATCACCATTTGTCCCATCACCACCAGCAGCACCATTCCCACCAGCAGCCCCAGCAACACCACGCGCAGCAGCAGCAGCAGCAGCATCCCCAGCAACAGCAGCAACACGTTAATCAGACGGTCGTGACCAACGCTCCCCAAGCTTACAACGTCGTCGCTGCAAACGCGAGATACGTTACGCATGCCGGTGAGTCCACGTTTTTTTCTTTCTTTTTTGTCTTTTTATTCCCCCCCCCCATTTCGTCCGCCGATGCGCCACTCTCGTTTTAGTCCCGTTAAAACAACATTTTTTCCAACCCACCACCCCTCATTTTTCATCTTTTTGCGATTCTGTGAGCGGGTCTCGCGCGGCGTGCTTTTTTAGGTTAGGCGCACGAGGTCCTCGTGCTCCCTGGCGGCTAATTCCGAAAGGACGTCGAGCCGACTTGCTTTGTTCTATTTCGTTGTTTTTTCGACACGTTTCGTACTTCCGCGACCAAAAACTAGCGATAGGGACGTTTTTTAAGACTCGTTATATTTTTCTTGTTGTTTTTACGTTCGTACGTTTTTACGCTCGTACGTCAAAACTGGGGGGGAATGAGAATTTAAACGGTATTTGGGAAGTATAGTCGAACGTTGACAGACGTTTCTCGGGTGTAAACAATTAGCTGAGATGGTGAATCAGCCAAAACAAAGAATTGGAGAATGCAATGGTTGAGCGAGAACGAGCTCGTCACTCGATACGCCGACGTTCGTCGGCTCGAGCGTGTGACGAATCGTCCACCGAGCGATAAACACGCTCGTTTGTTTGCGCGTTCGTAGACCGAATTCCGTTCGGATCTCGGGAATGTCTCGGGGGATTCGCGAGTTAGGCATTTTAACGTCGAGAAAAGTCTTAAATTTCTTCAATTGCGCATTTCGTGCCTCGTTTTTTCCCTTTTTTTCGTCATTTTTCTTTTCTCACTTTTTTCAAGTACGAGCCGTAGAAAATTACCTCGATGGGAAAACGTCTCGATAAATTAGCAAAGACTCGTTTCTTGACGAGATCGGGGATGAGGCGAAATCTTGGAAATGCGTGTGCGCCGTGGGGCGCTCCACCGGAAACCTCGCACTGCTATTGGCGGCTGGATCAGTGCTGCCAACGGCGCCGGAGAGAGATTCCAAGCGGGCAAGTTGGCGGCGCGCGGTTCCGCCGTCGCGCCGCGAGATTGCGCCATTGGTCCGCATTTTGTCAGCGTTTTCGGCTCTCGCCCGCCCGGCGGAGGTTAGGTTCGCGACCGCGTGGCCAATTCGCCATACAGGGTACGATATTTTGCATCCTCGAATCCCGGACGAAGCCCCGACTCGGCCAGTGCCGCGCGTACACGCGCATTCTCGATTCTCTCTTCCTCCCTTCCTCTCTTTTTTTTTTGCCCGCCTCGTCGCACGATTGCTCGCCACTAATTATAAAGAGCTGTCCGGCAACTCGTGCGAACACGAACGCGTGATCGACGTTATTAGATAATCCTGTTTCTCCTCGTTCCTTCATACGCGGCTTATTCTCGCCTTATTTACATCTTTATTCTTTTTCTTTTTACAATTAATTTTATTGTTATTATGATTATTTTTTTTTTTTAATATCAACGAGGTGAGAATCTTCCGCTCGCGATTGCACAATGGCCATGGCGGACACCTGCCGTGTATTTTTGGCGATTCGTTGGGTTTTTCGATCGGAGTCTCGAGATTGAGAAAGCTAAGAATATTGAAGGGTTAAAAATAAAAATATTAAATATTAAATTTGATAAATTATTGCATATTATATTTAGGTATTGAAATATTACATATTTCGGGGAATTATTTTATTTGAAAATTTTCACAGAAAGCACAATTTTTTTGTGAGTTAAGGTAGTTCTATCGTAAAATCGTTTTCTTTGGTTTTTGTTGAAAATTTGTAAAAACCTTCTTTGATACAATGTGCAATTTTATATTTAATTTTGAGAGGTTTCACTACGTTGAGCTCGAGATATTTATTTTCAAAAATCAATATTTTCTGCTGGCTCCCATAAGAGAATAAATATTGCCATTCTCAACTCTTGACTATCTTTACTTTTAAGTAGTGGAACTTTTTGAAATTTTGCACAGCTCTTTCAAGTACATTTAAGAAGTTAGCTTTAGTTTATTAACAAAAATTATAATTCCCAATTTTTTTACATATGCAGTAAATACAATTCTATTCTTTAATCGATTAGTAAAACTTTTTTTTAAAACTTTGTCTGAAAACCCACATTGTACGAATATAAACGAATAAAATAAAAAAATTTGATTTGGTTGTACTAATAGAACTATCTTAATCAATAAAATTATAGTTTATGGATTTAATTGGTGATATTTATTTTAAAAAAAGTATATTATTGAAATGAAGGGAATAGTACAAAATAAACAGAAATAATAATAATAATAATAATAATAATAATAATAATAATGATTTCGAAGTGTCACGTAGATTGGGTTATATTGGAATCTTCAAAAGTGTCATGCAATGCAATGTTACATTGACAATTTATTTGACAAATTATCAATTAAGATGGTAAACTCGATATGTAATTTTTTGTAATATATGTAATATATAATTATGTAATATATTTAAAAAAAATTTATTGAATTGCTGTATCGTAAAATTCGTCATTTTATTCATTTAAAGTATCTTGACTAATGATTTTACTGATTATTATCAGCTTAGGTCGAGATAACTTGAAATTAAATAAGCAACAAAATTTGTTTTAAAAATTGTCTCTTTATGACGACTACGAGGAAAACATGATTTTTTCCTCGATAATAAATACTCTGTGTAGCCAAATGAAAAATATTCTTCTCGATTTTTCTGACGTTCACAACAATTTGCGAGTTAATTAAGAAAAGTTGTTGCAAATTGACTGAAGAACGACATACTCGAAATTCGAGGTCAGGTATATTTACTATACGATTTTGAAAATATTGAAAAAATTTTATGTCAGAATTTTTTTTCAAAAAATAAATATAAAAAAATAAATAAATATACAAATATTATGAAGTTTCATTATCTATAAGTCAAAATATTCAGGGTTGAGCATCGTAACACGTGCTCTTATGAAAGAGCACGAAAAATAGTGATTTTTAAGAATAAATATATTGATTTTTGCATGGTAGAAATTTTTGCAAAAAAATAAAATTTTGTCATCGTATTTATTTTTTATGAGAATTATCTTGAATCTTATTAATTCAGAGTAAATTTGTAAAATCGACGAAACGAGACGAAACGATGATTAATTGCCAGGTCTAAATAATAGTAATTGAATGAATACTAAATGAATAATGGATAGGACGTTTTATGATGAAGAAATGGGGGCTCGGGAATGACGTTTTTATTATTATTGAGATTGAATACGCTCATATTTCGATTTCGATTATTTCATAATGTCCACGTTACTCGAGACTCGGCGACATCCGTCGAGCTTGAACGAGTCCAGGGCGCGGGAGCAGGCAAGGTTTTCTTTCTTTTCTTTTTTTTTTCTTTTCATGCGATCCAGTTCTCGTGAACGCAGCGTTCGCTTTCTCCCGATATCTTTTTCTTTTATTCTTCATCGTTTTTACTCCTTGTATCCTTTTCGCTCTTTTCCCTTACCGGATATTCAATATAGATTATTTAAACAAATTTTGAAAAATTTATATTTTTCACTAGAGTAAATTGAAAAAGATCATTAAAGCAGATCCTACTATAATCGAAGAATATTATTTTATAAAGTTATTTTAAATCTATTTTCAATGTTTTATTGAAATTATTACTCATTAAAAATATTTTTTAAACTAATATCAAATTCAATATTCGTATAATCAATGAAAATTTTTTTTAGACAATTTCTTGGTTAATCTACTTTAAAAATTTCATCAAAATTCATCGTGTAATTGACGAATTTATTACAAAATATGTACTATTTTTATTTTTGGCAAATACGAGTTAAATTTTTTTTCTTGAGAGTTAACTTTCCAGTTAATAAAGATTTCATGCCATTTTCAATTTTATTTTTTTATTTTATTTTATAAAGAAATATTTACTCTGGAATTAAAGACATTAGAAGTGAGTATAAAATCAATATAGTATAATGTAAGTTTCGTCCTTTTTCAGAACCGATTACATTTACGAGTAAACGCATTTAAATATTTTTTTAAAGTACTTTTTACTGAATATTTCGACACTGGATTTACTCAAAATTAAACGTGTTTATGTATTTAATTTTTTGAATGATTCGCAATGAAACTTTTCGGTTTCAACTTTTTACAAAAATATTGTCAAATATAATTGCTATACAACAATTATACAGTTTGATACCAAACTGTCAAAAATATTTTTAAAAAATTCTGAAAAACGTTCAAAATTTTTTTTTTAAAGCAACTTATTTTTAATGTTTTATATCACAACAGTATTTAGGAAAATGAAATTCGGTATCTATTTTTCGTCAAATATTGGAATCGAAGAAAAATTCATGATATTTTAGAACTATCGAGTACGGTAAACTCATTGGGAATGAGAAACGTTTTAAAAAAGAAATGGCATGGATAAAAACACTTGAGCCAACTGCAGTGGTTTGGTGGCTTACAATTAGTGCTGGTGAACACTACTGGTACCCTCTTTGCATCGATATCACCTTTCTTATCATTAACAAACTTTTGATAAGAGATTTTAAAGTCGAGTATTATCGTGAACCGAATCAGCGATCGTTCAACTCGTCATTTATCGATACGTGCAGTAGTCGATGTGACTTCAAAAAACGAAACCTTACTCGATTGCTAGAAAAACAAAATCCCTTCGACGTTAATTGTAGTCGAAAATTCATGCTGCGATTTTATTAATATACATATTTCAGACAATAAAATAAATTATAAAATATTTTTTTGATATAAATTATATTAAAAATTTATAAAGCACGATATTAGTTTAGGAAAATAGTTTTTAAAAAGTTTAAGGACTGTTCGATTTTTGAAAATAAATTCAATAATAAATAGTGTGCAATTCGCAAATAAATATTTTTGATGTTTTTATATAAATAAAACGAGAAAAAAACTCAAACGTGCATGAGTATAAATAACTCAATGGATAACTGTAACAAATTGAATTAATATTTATTTCGTGATATTTTATAAAATATTTTTTTTTTAAGTTTGAGCAATATTTGATTTTTCAAAATAATTTGAAGAATTAAAAGTGTGCAGTTTGCAAGAAAATATTTTTGATGTTTTTATTTCAATGAAACGAGAAAAAAAACTCTCAAACCTATGAATATAAATAACTCAACGAATAAATATAACGAATTGAATTAATATTTGTTTCGTGATATTTTGTAAAATAGTTTTAAAAATAACAAAATCTGAAGGAAGAAACTTTTTGTAGAGGGTGAGAGGAGAATCGATAAAAATATTTTATTATTCGAAAATAAAAATAAAGAAAAAAGCATACCTGAGGGAGTCGTGCGAACGGTATTCGGAAGTATCAACGTTACGAATAATAACTGGATCTTCTTCCCTCCGAACTCACGTGTCTCGTTCATTCACTTCTTGGCTTCCCCCCTCCCGGATGCTCCACGTATATTTCTTGCCTCAACGAGCGAGCAAACGAGTATACTTGCAGAGTTCTCTTTTACATATTTCTTTTATATTATATATTTTTCCTTGTTTATCTATTTTTCTATTTATTCTCCTTGTATTGTCATAACGAATTTGTTTTTTTAATGATTACTTTAATGGATTTTTTTTAATGATTAGTGATTCGAATTAATATTCGATAGTTTGTTCAAAAGTTTGTACTTAGGCGTTAATTAAATGTAAAATTTTCTTGAAATTTTCTGAGACAGAATTTGTTTAAAAAATGCACAGATCTTTAGTGAGCTCCTTGTGGAAGATTAGAAAACGCGACGATTTTCATTTTATAATATTTCGATTCCTAGATAGTAAAAATTCAATAAATTGAACACCATTTTTCATATGATAAATCTAAATGAATTTTTAAGAATGTATGAGCAATATTTTTAAAAATACAATACGCTTTTTCCTTTTTGACATATTTGCATTTGCGATTCTTCTAGCCGCATACTTCATATAACCTCGTATAATACGCTCTATTCCTATGAATTGATTATGATGAGCTTCGTGTCTTTTTTAAAATAGAATATTCGATAGCAAAATTTCTTGTAGATAACAAAAATGTGACTTATACGGGGAGCGATCCAAGAATTCATATTGAAAAATTGAAATTGAAAAAACTGATCCAAAAGTACATTTTTTTGCTTATTTAATATGAATTATTGGATTGCGCTCTGAATGATTGACATTTTCGTTGTCTAAGGAAAATTTCCGATCGAATCAGCTCTTAAAATTGAAATTTTTTTTTTTAATTTCGCGAATTTTTTTTGAGCACACTGAGTCTCGTATACTCATTTATATTTCAATTAGCGATGTCTTACCTTTCTCTTGACGAAATCAGATTTATTGAGGGTGATTCATAGACACGAAACGAATCTGCCTAAGTTTCTGCGTAATATATATTCCGTGGGTCTTATTGCACTTTATTCACCAGCACGATACAAAACTCAATATTTTTTGAATTATTTTTAATCAAATTAAAAAACGGACCTTCGAATCTACATGGGTGATTGAAAATATAAAAAACAAATAATTTATGATGAAAAATCCAATAATTCTATGCAACAATCACTTTTGAAAAACAGTTTATTTGAATTTAATAGTCTTGAAAAAGACTACATATAATGTTTAATATAATGGAAATTATATACTGTGTGGAATAAAATAGTGGGATCGAGATTATTTGCATCAATTTTACAGCAGTTTCATCCATACCGACATTTTTAAAAAAGTATTTTGATGTGACATTATAAATTTGAAACACTAAACTATTCACTTTTCGTATGATTAAAAATTACACTGGAACTGACACTCAATTGAACTTGTCGAATTATTTCTACGGAATGTTTTTCGGTAACGAACTACCTGGCGAGACCTGACACGTCTTACCCGGACACTTTCTTCCGGCCTACTGATTCAAAATTTAGTCGAAAATCCAAACAATTAAGACCTTAATCGGTTTTTAATTCGACCTCGACCGATCACCATGGAAACAATTAATGACCAAAGAGATTAACGAAAATTTGAAATTTTTTTTCCTCGTTACGCTTGACGAATTTTCTCCCTTTTGTTTTATGTTTACGATCCCCGAACTATTCAGGTATACATATTTGTCCAGGTATATTCGACATGAATAATAGGAAATTGTGTTGCAAGCTTATTTCACATGAACTGAAAAAATTTAGCGTGTTCGAGAACCTCGAGCCTGATTTTTCGAGGATCGAAAATAGGAAAATCTCCAAGTTGGAAAATCTCAAAGTTGATATCTTTTCGTGTCCTCGACGATATCGAATTCATAATAGGTAATTCCTGATAATTTTTGCAAGACGAAATTAACGATTCAAACATCAAGGTTATTATTTTTTGATTATTTTGTTATGTAAAAAAAGCTAGTTTTATTGGACTAAGGTAAACGTCTCAATAATTGGACAGCCTAGGGTTTTCTCACTTTATCCTTTTTTTTAAATATTCAAACAAACAAATCTATTTCAAATTCATATCTAAACTATTGTTCATTTTAACTATTGTAAATGTGTTAATTTTAAATAATATTTCTAGTAAATAAATACTTGAACGTTTCAATATATACTTTTAACATGCAAAACGTCATTTATTTTTGCCATTTGTAGCCAACCTCCTTAAAAATAATATAGGAAAAAATAATATAGTAAAAAATAGTCCAACTATTGGGACGTTTACCTTACGGTGCATCAAGTTGAATAAGGCCCCGGTGGATTCGGCGAGTGGTGGGGTCGCCACCGGCGCTCGGCGCTTTCCGTCGGACGGTGCGCGGAAACGGCCGAGCGGGCTCGCTCGCGCCCGAGGCTGGTCGTCGCTCGGTGTAGTCCGTGTACATGTGGCGATCAAGCCACACGGCGCGGTAAAAGGCACACCTCGCTTATATTTATTTCGTTTCCTCCTTTTTTTTCTTTCCTTCTCTCTCTCTCTCTCTCTCTCTCTTCTCGGTTCTTCGACCCGAATTAGCTCCATTTCACTTCGAAAAACAATTTTCGCGCGCCGGACGTTCGCCCGAGACTCGTCGACGTTCGCGTCCCACGTACGCGCATACGGAACTCTATTTTTCTCGATAATAAAACTCTTTTTCTTCGACGTCGATAAATCGTCGTGAAAAATTGACTATCCGTATGAATTAAACGGCAGAGTCGGCGAAATAACACGGAAACAGGTACAGAAACACCTGTTAACCTCGAAGAAAGATAATAATATTTGCCGAGCAAGCGAGGTTAAGCTCGCGGTGTCAACGATCGACTGTGAGCCCGTTCCACTTGTCGTCCAAAACGTTCGCAAAGACCCAAAAGCAATGTAATAAATTTGTGGAATTTGCCTGCTCCGCCCGAACGAATGCCGAGACGAAACTTTCTCCACGCGTGACTTCGCAAAAATAACAGTTCGAATCTTCAATTATTTAATTTCGTTTAATTTCGACTGGGTTTATGCAAATATTTGGACGCGATAATTGAGTGACGCGGAGAATGAGACGCGAAAATCCGAGACTCGAGACAACATTTTTCTGACACGTGACTCCTTCGAGATAACAATTCGAATCTTCAATTTTTTAATTTCGTTCGAGGTGGTTGGTCCGTGATATAGTCAAATGCAAACATTTTTCCTTTTTTGATAACGTTTTTTTGACGTTTTATATGGTGATTTGCGAGATTAAGCTTTTTAAGTAAAGTTGTTGCAAATTTATTAAAGAACAACATACTTTCTGAATTCTAGGTTATCCAAAATCAGAAAATCTAGATATACTTGGTGTGTAATTAGCAAATTCTTTACGATAGATTTTTATTTAATTATACAAAGTTTCTTCTATGTTATATAAAACTCTCTGCAAAATTTTAGGAGACTTAGGAGGCTTGGGAGAAAATTTTAGTTTTAACATTCGTTCTTATGAGGAGTGCGTACATCAGAAAAATATGATACTTGTCATTAAATATCTTCTATTAACACCTATGCTAAAAATCGTAATTTCAAAACAAAAATTTTCTGTTAAGGTAGTTCTATAAAAAAATCGTTTTCGTAGGATTTTGTTAAAAATTTGAAAAAACCTTATTTGATACAATGTGCAATTGTATACATATTAAATTTTAAGAGGTTTCACTACGTAGTGAAGATATAAGAGATATTTATAGTAAAAAATCATTGTGTTCTGCAGTCTCCCAAAAGAGCACCACGTTAAGGTAGGAGTCGCGTAAAATCGTTTGAGACGTAAAATCGTTTGAGACAGAATTTTTTAAAAATTTGCACAAATTTTCTTTGAGGTCGTGTCGAAATGTATGCCAAATTTTATGAAGCTTCACCATCTAATTATCGAGATATTAATTGTTAAAAGTTGTCAAATTTTTTGATCTCATGAAAACCCATGTTAAAAGTGGCAATTTTTTGAAATAAATATCTCGATAACCACATGGTGAAGCCTTTTTAAATTTTGCACACATGTTAATAATTCTGTCTCAAAAAATTTCAAGTGATGATTTTACATTTAATTAACACGTAAAACCAAACTTTTGAATAGACTGTCACGCGACTCCTACCTTAAGGTATTTCTACCGCGACAGTCCGTTCAAAAATTTGCTGCCTATGTAAAGTAAAGGTAAAATCATCAGTTGAAATTTATTTCTATAGATTTTTTTAAAAAACTAGTTAAATCTTCTTTGATGCTGTAAAGGTTGGTGCCAAATTTTGAAAGGTTTCTCTACCTAGATATCAGGATATTTCATGTTGAAAATCACATTTTTTAACACAGGCTCTTATGGAAAGTTACAAAAAGATATGATTTTCCACAATAAATATTTCGTTTTCTAGATAGAGAAACCTTTTAAAATTTGACACACACTTGAGCACCATGTTAAAGAACATTTGTACAAAGTTTTAAGAAATTCTATAGAAAACCATTTTTATCATAGAATCACGGTAGAACTACCAAGGTAGTTCTATCAGTACAGTCAAAACAAAAGTTTTTATATCATATTATCTCGATACCATGTGGTTTATGAGCAAAAGTTTATTTAAAAAAGTTGTTGCAAGTTGTATCAAGAACAACATACTAAAAATTCAAGGTCATCCAAGGTGACGTGTACTTGTTACGTACGTATGAAAATTTAAAAAATC